>VMDO01000957.1:0-242132 GCA_007922755.1 Pedetes capensis | reverse complement strand
TAGAGGTATTTTTATTATGTTTTCTTCTTCCGTGTTTCTTTTCCTGTTTTTACTATCAATGTTAAATTGCCATCATTTCAAAATATCTCATTATAATTACAGGATGTTTATGTAAACTTCATGATAACCACAAGGTAAAAATCTAAAATATACCCACCAAAAACCATAATCAAGACATCAAAAGACACTATCGGAGAGAAATGGCTTAACCAAAACTATGTCAAGATGACAGATTGACAGTACCCTCAGAAATACAGTGAAAGAAAAGAGCTGTAATAGTGAAATATAGACTTTATGCTGAGTAGAGAAAAACAATAAAAAGGAAAAGGAAAAAATAAAAGCAGAGTCCACAGCAGGGTTGGGTAGATAGTGTCAACTACAGATAAAAACAAACTGCAAAAAATGGGGCAAATGATATCACCACCAGAAATTCAGCACTGAATGTCTCAGTGGGGGAAAAAAACCCACCACCTAAACTTGTAAACCAGAGCCCTGTGCACCGTAGAACAGACTGACATCAAACAGGAGCTAGTCACTGAATAGGGATTCTGGCAACACTGTGCCATAGTGCCCAAGGGAGAATAGTCATATATGCAAACATGCACTGAGAGACAAAGAGATTCAATTTCATTTTCACTCCTGCTGGGAACAGCATCAGGCACTTAAGGAACCACAGAGAGACTAGGTGAGCCAGACTTGTCCACAAACAAATAATAGGTCATGCTGTGGATCTACCCAGAGAAGTAGGTTACTGCTGGGTACCCGCCAGTCATACAGACCTGCGAGGCAGTCTACCCTCAGCTCCAGCTTTATATACCGTGGCTGAAGCTAGCAAGTGTGGCAGATTGTCTCTAGCTATTTGGGGGAGAGAGGTCCAAGTACACAACAGTACAGAGAAATAGATCCTGGGATCAGAGAAGCTCACAGGGCTTAAAGACACTAAGAATCTGGGATCACCTAGAGCCAGACTAACTTCCAAACAAACAAATAAACACATGGTGGGCTATGTCATGGCTGAAAATCCCCAGACATGCAGACCTCCCAGTCAGCCCACCCATAGTATGAGGTCTGTTCATTGAGGCAAAAAGCACAGAGCCATCCAGGCTGGCTGTTATCACCCTGGGAAGAAAGAAGTGGGTACACAGCTGAGAAGCAGCACAATTTCCAGGGTCTAAGTGGTTCAGCAGACAGGGGATTATGACTGTATACGGGCAGAGGTCCTAGGACAGGCCAACTCCACAGGTTTGTGGAGGGAATAGGAGGGCATACACCCATTCAGAATTGATCTGGAACTGAAGAGGGAAGAGTGTACCTACTATTTGGCAACACCTGGAGGTAGGCAGGACTCACAAGGAGCTAGGTGACAGACCCCTAGATGGAACTATCCAGGGTTGGTTGGTTTTGTTGTTGCTGTTGTTGTTTCATATTGGTTTGGTTTTTTAAATTTTTACTAGTAATTTTTAATGTGCAACTTAATGGGTCTCATTATGACATTTCTATACAAGCATTTCAATGTTCATTGCTCACATTAACTTCCCTCTTACCCTCTCATGATCCTCCTCACCCTCTCCACCAATGGTTTCCTGTCTACTTGCATGTAATTTTTATGAGTATATCTATATATGTATATCCCGATTTTGCTATTAGGGCAACATACATGACTTTTTCCCCCTGTTACCCTTTCTTCTTACCCTCAACCCCCTTTTCTTTAGTCTATAATCTTTCTCTACTTAAATACTGTCTGCTTTCATGATCTGTATGTTTTAATAGTGAATATATATTGAAGTCTAAATTCCATATGAGAGAAAACATGAGATGTTTATCTTTCTGGGTTTGGCTTAATTCACTCAAAATGATGATCTCTACTTCTATCCATTGTCCAGCAAATGATATAATTTTGTCTTTCTTAATGGCTGAATAAAACTCCTTGTTTGTTGTTGTGTTGCTTTGGTTTTTCATTTGCCCCCTTTTTATTTTTCGTTTCTTTTTCTCCTCCTTTCCTTTGTTAGATATTTTTTTCCCTGTCTTCATCCTTCTCACTGGTCAAAATTTTTGACCATTATTCTTTTTAGGTAACCCTAGTTAACTGATAATAATACTGTCAATATGTCCTAAATTTATTGGTCAAAACCAAAATAGGAGATCTTTCATGTTTGTAATTGCTATACCTATTGCAATGTTTGTATCATCATCGTTAGGTGTCATTCAGGTGAGTCCTACTCATATCGACCCTCAGAATTTTCAGTTGTTGATTGTTTGGGGATTGCTTTGGGAATGGGTTGCCATATCCTTCTCCCATTTTGGGGTGCTGGCGATTGAACTCATGGCCTCAGAGAGTGCAGAGCAGCACTGTACCAATGGAGCTAAACTCCTGCACCAATGTGTGGATACCCAGGTATGTATGCTGGGAGAAGGACTCAGCAATCCACTGCTAAAGCAATTAGCCATTGAAAACTCTATGAATAGCAGATGTTGTTGTTGTTGTTGTTGTTGTTAGGTGCCATCAAGTCATGTCCATCTCATAGTGACCCTTATAGGGTTTTCAATGGCTGATTGTTTCGGGATTGCCTTGGGAGTAGATTGCCACATCTTCCTTCCATTTTTGCAGGGCTAGGAATCGAACTCGGGACCTCAGAGACTGCAGAGTGGCTCTCTACCAACTGAGCTAAGTCCCAGCCCATGAATAGCAGATAAGCACTGTCAAATATATTGCTGGAAAATGAGGCCCCCAACTTGGAAGACATTTAAAAGAAGACTGGAGAAGAGTTGCCTCCTGGAAGTGGAGTTGACCTTAGTAATAGGAATAGAGTAGTGTCCTTGGGACATCCCTTTACTTATATGGCATAACTCAAAATAAGAAGAAACACAGCTACTACAACACTGGCCTCAAACTTTTTTTTTATTGGACATTTTTAATGTACACCTTAATGTGATTCATTCTGACATGCTTTGCATTTTGATGTACATTATTCATATAGGTGCCCCCTTACCCTCTTGTATGCCTCCCCCCAACCTCCCCATCTAAGTCTTCTCTATCATTTACTTGGTAATATTTTTCTATATGTACTTGAGTTCCAGTTCTGTTTAAGATAGAAATTTTTCCTGTAGTGAACTTTGTTATTATCTTGTCAGAACAATCGCATGCATTTTCTAGACCATTTATGTTGACACCATTCTTAGCTTTTTTTTTCCATTTTATTTTGATCCGACCTTTGAATAGGATTTTTCCTCCTTATAATTTTGATTCAACTCCCACACATGAGTAAGAACATGTGGTGTTTCTCTTTCTGAGCTTGGGTTTGTTCACTTAAAATAATTTTCTCTAATTCCATCCATTTTGCTGCGAATGACCTTATTTCATTTTTCTTGATTGCTGAGTAGTATTCCATCGTGTATATGTACCATAGTTTTTTTATCCATTCTTCTGTTGAAGGGCACTTTGGTTGATTCCATATCCTTGCTATTGTGAAAAGTGCAGCATTGAACATGGAGATGCAGGTGTCTCGGTGGTATGATGACCCATCTTCCTTTGGGTAAATTCTCAGTAGTGTTATAGCTGGATCATACGGTAGACCTATTTTCAGTTTTTTAAGATATCTCTATATTGATTTCCACAGTAGCTGGACCAATTTACAGCTCCACCAACAATGTGATAGTATTCCTTTTTCACCACAACCTCGCCAGCATTTGTTGTTATTTGTTTTATTGATCTTGGCCATTCTGGTTTCCAATGGCTAATTGTCTCAGGATTGCTTGGGAGTGGATTGCCACATCGTTCTCCCATTTTTGTGGTGCTAGGATTGAACCAAGGTCCACAGAGAGTGATGAGCAGCAGTCTACCAACTGAGCTAAACCCCAGCCCACTATTCCACTTGGGGTGGCCAATTCAGTATTCCCCAAATACCACATGTACACTTCTGCCTCATGACATCTTCCTAGAAAAGTGTTGTTGTTAGGTGCCATCAAGTCATGTCTGACTCATAGCAACCCTCATGGGGTTTTCAATGGCTAATTGTTTCAGGATTGCCTCAGAAGTGTATTGCCACAAAAGTGGATTGCCACGGAAGTGGATTGCCACATCCCTCTCCCATTTTTGCAGTGCTGGGAATCGAATCCAGGACCTGCAGACTGCAGAGTGGCACTCTACCAACTGAGCTAAATCCCAGCCTCCTTCCTGGAAAATACAAGGCAGAAATGCCCTGACAGGGTAAGCATAAGTCAGGAATGACAAACCTGGTCCAGGAGCTGGGTGTGAGCAGTGGAGAGCCCAGAAGAGGGGATAGGATGTGCTAAGCCTTGAAGGATGAATACAAGTTAGCTAGACTAAAGGGAAGGAAAGAGGGCGCAAGAGAGGGGACATACATTTCAGCAAAAGCCCCGAGGACAGGGAACATGTCTGGCTGTGTGTAGGATTTGAAATTCCTTCCATTGGCTGTGTGCTAGATACAAGGGGAAGGGCTGAGACTAGGGATGTAAGCAAGGGCCTGCTCACTCAGTACCTTGTATGATGCTCACTCATGTGGGTGAGTTTCCATCCTTAAGTTAAAGGAGGGGCTTTGAAGAAATTTAAGCATAGAGGTCTAAAATCATGAGATCAAAATTCTGCTTTCCCTGATTAACTTCTTGAAATTCCTAATATTCACTCTTAATATACACTTACCTCCGTAAAATACTATGTTATATTAAGCAGAGATACCTGCTTTAGTGACCTCAACCCATAACAACTTAATTTTGTAGCTATGGCACCCTAAAATCAACCCCATCACATTCCTGTAGAAAGCAAGAAGTAGCTGCAGTTCATCCAAGTGTCAGGTTGTGGAAAGAACCAAGGAAGAAAGTCATATATACTTGGATGAGGCCTCTCAGTTCTGTCTCTGACTGGATGTGTGACTTTGGACAAGTTACCTAAACTCCTTTGAGCCTTAATTTCTTTATGTGTAAAACAGAGCTACAGATATCAACAGTTACAAAACTCTTACAGTAATGAAATCAAATGTATGTAAAGCACTTTTTTGTTTGTTTCATTTTGTTTTGTTTTCTGCAGTTCTAGGGATCAAACTCAGGGCCTTACATAGGCTAAGCAAGTGCTCTACCACTAAACTATACCCTTAGCCACATATTATGTATGTTTGTCCATTAACCAAATGCTGAGCCATCCTTTTCTCTCCAAGAAGCAATTCCCCTTAATAATGGAAGATTTGCCCCTTACACCCTAAAGCATCACTGAAAAACCAAAGGGTCAGGAATGAAGTATGACCCTGAAATGTTACTCAGTTGCTTGGGAATTCAGTTTCCCCCTCTATAAAACGGGGACACTCACAATTTGCCCACCCTAGACATGAGAAGATTAAACAAGATTCATAAAAGCTTTAGAAGATTTCAGATATGTAAAATACTCTTACCAGTATTTGTGTACTTATGAATGTTCTTCTTGAAGAGAGATTTCTGACCACACCTTTGAATTTCCTGTTTAACCACTTTTCTCATGTCCCTCATAAACCTACAAAGACTCTTTATTGCTTATTATGCCTCTCAAATTGTTTGCCTTCCAACCCTCTTTTTGTGGCCCCACCCTCCTTTGCTCCCTAATGCTATTTCCTCCTCTACTCCAAATATTCATACTTCCCAGCTCCTGAGCTCTTGCTCACACTGGTGCTCCTACCTAAAGTGCCCCTGCCTCCCACACCCCCACACACAGATGATGGAATCCTAAATCTCAATTCACTTCACCTCCTCCACAGAACGTGCTCTGATTACCCCAGCAATAAGGATTCTCTCTGGATCAAGTTCTGAGTTCCTAGCCTAACTTTGGGGTGATAGTTCTGACTTGACTAAATTCTCTATTTCATTCCTGCTATTGTTACTGCCTCAATTGGATAATAAGCCACTTGAGGGAAGAGATCTTATCATTCTTTATGTACTCATCCCCTATATCTTCAGAATAGCTCATCCAACATAGAGGAGGATAACAGAGTCTGGAAGTTCTCAAACCTCCTTGCAGTCCCCAAACTTGTATCCTCAACTCTCCTCCAAAACCTTTAACAAGCACTCACTCTGCACATGGTACCAAAGGGAATCTAAATAAGTAGGGCAATTTTTCAGATCGACAAGCTGTGGGACAAACATACCAAGCACAAACAGCAGAAGGTAGGAAGCTGGGCCAAAGATAACTGTAGCATCAGATTCTAACTCAGACTTTCAACCTAGAATCACAGTTAAAATATAAAATTGCCTTTTCCCTTATAGGAACTGAACCATAAATTCAGACAAATATGCACTTCACAAATTACACAATGAGAAAAATGTTGGAAATAACCTACAAGTTCCATACTGAAAATAGTACAGTAATAGAGAATTTTATGCAGTCACCCAAAATGACCATTTTGAAATACATTTAATGACATATAAAACAGACTAGACCCTACCTGTTAGCACTTCACAAAGTGACAGCAACCAGAGCAGCTTGGGGGAGACCTTTAACCTAAACCTAATCTCAACCAGCTTCCCCCAGTAAAACAATCTAAGTAAAACAATATGTTGGGTTTTGAAACAAGACCTCCCCTTCTAGAACAATTGCTTTCCCTCCATTCTTGCTATCTATAAAATCTGGAGTTGACACCTAACATAAAGTAATCATTTATTCTATACAACAATCTGTAAAATGTTATTATTCTCACTTTAAGGATGAGAAAATGGACTGGGGGCCCAAAGTCACCAGCAAAAACCTGGTTGAGCTGAGAGCTAAACCCAAGTCTATGTCCCTCTAGTACCTATCACCTGGACCATACCACCAAGAGCATTTTCCAGCTCCTCCTCTTAATCCTAATTAAATTTAGCAGGCTGTTAAAAGCCCCACACATAAGCAGGTCAAGGCCGAGTGCTTACGAGATTTTACCCCATCAGGCTCTCATTTTAACTCTCCTAAACATCTTAGAATTGCAACATTTGTCTTTAGAAAGTGTTTTGATTTCTATAAACTGTAATGTCAGATTTTCTATTAATTCCCCCAACTACTAAATTATCAAGACACTTTTACACAGACATCTGACATGCTTTTTTCCTTTTTTTCCGCCTCCTCCACCTCTTCCTTCTTCTCTCCCCATCTCTCCCCCTCCCCACCTTCTCTACACACACACACACACACACACACACACACACACTTTTTGGGAGACACCAGTACTGAGTGGTTGAACCCAGGGCTTTGTGCATGTTAGGCAAGTGTTCTACCACTGAGCCACCCCCCTAACCCCTTTTTCTATTTACTGATTGATTTTTATTTGAGGGAGAATTTTGCAAAGTGCTGTAGGCTGCCTCTGGCCTCAAATTCACAATCCTCCTGCTTCCATCTCCTGAGTGGCAGGATTACATGTGTGCACCACCACACTCAGCCACAACATCCTTTTCATTTGAGCCTATCAGCAGCATGCATAGAGGCTATTCCCATCACTGGAACACAGCTATAGGGTTATGTATGGGCCAGAACCCAACACTTGTAAGTGAATTATTTACAGATCCCAAACAAACCACACATCCTCAAGACCAGATTGCTAGAGCCATTTAACACATGCAATGACTCAGAGCGCTGTCCTGTGCCTCAGGTTTATCCATGTTGCACAGGACAATCAGGATTCTCATGCAGAATGCCAAGAACATACTTCCTCCTGCTACAGCCCTGGTGGTGGCTACAACACACTTTTCCTTCTCTCTACACACATAGAGCTACAGAGCTGGGACACTCAACTCAAGTGGGACACAGGACCTGGATAGGGGCTACAGCAGAGTGGGGAGCAGATTTCGGAGGGTCCTGCATCAGCAGGCAGTCTCCACTTGCCCTCACTGCAGAAGGGCACATTCCCCAACCCCCTTGTCCTGCCATAATCCACTGTGTCAGCCCATCTTTTCTCTCCCTTGAGCAGCCCAGGAAGAGCTTTCGGTCTCAGCTTCTCCATTTCCCTGCTATCATTCCTCAAGAAAGCATATACTCCATTCTGATATTTTCTAGGCACTTTTCCTACTGATAACAAGTAGAAAGTCAAAGCATATAACAGAAATGACAAAAAAGGATTCACTACAACATTTTAAAAAGTCACACTGACACACTGTAAATAAGTGTCCATAAAATTAATATTTTCCTTGAAAAAAGCTTTTTTTTTTTTTTTTTTTTTTTTGAGACAGGTTTCACTATGTAGCTCAGGTTGGCTTAGAGCTTACTATGTAGCCCAGTCTAACTGCGAACTCACGATCCTCCTGCCTCAGCCTCCCAAGTGCTGGGATTATAGGTGTGGCCACCACAACTAACTTCCTTGAAATTTTGAACCTTGCTCTTGTGGAGGGTACCTTTGTACTATGCAAGAACAAGATGGAGCGGTTTACATAAGACCTTTATGTTGAAGGTTCCTGTTCAGCATTTTGGGAAAAATACCATTACCAGGAAATATTGTTATAAATCTATTATATCATAAGATGGACAACATTTTGTATGTGAAACTGAGTATTACCAAAAGTCAACAAGTGAGCAAAACTTATCAGTGGTTCCTAGAACTAAATGAAACATGAATATAGCTTCTCATAAAGTTAAATGGAATGATGAATGTTCCCTACATTCTGGAAGTTACAGGCTGTTCCAGTCTCTTGTGTGCCTGTCTTGCATGCCTCTCAGTGAGGTGCGTGCAGGAGTAGCTTTCCTGGGATGATCCCTGTGGCATCATGGCCTTTTCCTCTCCGGGATGGGAAGTAGTGAGTTGAGGGCTAAGAGGAAGGACAAACACCCAGGACTGCGTCACTGCCTCCTGCTTTTCATCTACTGCTTCCTTTGTTTCTCCTCCATTTTCTCTGTACCCCCTATAAACAGAAGCTTTTCTTTTCCTTCCCACAAGTAGCTCTGGGGATGAGTCTCACTTCAATCATGTTGTAGTATCTTTCAGGAAAACAATTTTTACAACAGCAATCAATATTCACCACTCTCATTACCACAGTAAGGGCATTACAGTGCATACACGTGCCAACCTCTAGGTGCAGGAGCCCAGGTGTAGTGGGGACGATAGAAGTTCAACACATTCGTGAGCAACTAAGACACAGTGTGAGCTACGGTGGAGGTAGACACACAAGGGACAGGTAGTGACTGATTCAGGCTCTTGCTGTCCTGAAGAACAGGAGTCTTTGCAGGGAGGAGGGAGTGAAGACAATAAGGAAATGTGAGCAGAGGACAAAGTAAGTGCAAAGGCAGAAAAGCCAGGAGCCAGGTACATTCTGGGGCTCCTGGGAAGTCTGTTTGGCAGGAAGCAAGGTCAGAGTGGACGACCAGAGCTGTGCAGCAAAGGGCATAGGGACTATGAGGAATGGGGGAAGGATTCTAACTAGAAAGTTGCCATGCTTGGATTTGTTATTTTAGAAACTTCACTCTGGGAGCAGATAGGAGTATGGATGGTGTCAGGAGAAGGCGGAATCTAGACAGGCAGAGAGGAACCTGGAAACAGAGACTGTAGTTAGGAAGCAATTACAGTAGCCCAGAGAAATGGTGAAGCCTGAACAATGGAGAACACAGTTAAGACTACAGAAGGAATTCCATTAAAATTAACCTGGGGTCTACCAGTTCAAAAGCTTGCCTAGAACCTAGATTCTCACTAATTTTGCAGATTATACTGATAGGAAGTCACAAGAGCAGTATTCAGTGATCATAGCAAGGCTCCCTTTTATGTGTATGATACCTACACAGACCAGTCACTTAATATCCTCTCCTCTAGATGAGAAAAGTATTTGTAGAAATAATCTTAAAATGAAATGCATAATAATAAGAAAAGAAAGGCAATGAAAATTTTATTTTATTGAAATATACATATATACACACTTTAAGAGATGTTATCTATGTTGTTGTTAGGTGCTATTGAGTTGGGTCCGACTCATAGCGATCATACAGGGTTTTCATTGGCTAATTGTTTCAAGATTGTTTAGGAGTGGACTAGCAGGCCCTTCTCCAGTTTTTTGCAGTGCTGGGGATCGAACCTAGGCCCTCAGAGTGTGCAGAGCAGCACTCTACCAATGGAACTAAAAACCTCAGCCCTGTTACCTATGTATTGTTTTTCAAAGCTAAACTAAATTACAGTAGTAATGTGTAGTATGATGTTCACTCAAAAGATGGCATTAATCAAATGAATACTAGCACCACCATGTGGCAGGCAGGACATTACAAGAAAATGGAAGGAGCATGGTTGTTCCAGGAGTGCAAGACCATTTTGAATTGGTATTCGAAATTCAAGAATGTTGTGAAGTACAGTGACAATGGAGGCATGATATGCAACTGAACCTTCAACAGACCTAATAATTACACACATAAGTTTGAAACACGTGGTACTGTGTGTGATGTGTACAAGGGAAGAACTGGGAGAGCTCATATGGAAACAAGTCCTACGACTTCTGCTATGGTTACTTCTTTGAGTACCTCTTGTAATTGCAGAAGTCAAACTTGTATTAATCTTTTATTACTGGTATATATTGAGTATTAAAATTTTGATATAGCTTTTTCCTTTCTTAGAATGTATATACATTTTTGGCACCCTCTGAATACAAATCAGACTAGTTTTTTTTTCTTAAAAAAATGCAAATAAAACTCTTAAATGCCTTCCAAAGATACAATGAAGGAAACCACTAACTTGACAACCATATAACACTTTGTTTTCTTCATATTTTAGTTTTAAAATAACTTTTTAAATTAAATTTCAATTTGAAAGGTACTATTCAAGTTCACTAAAATATTTAGGGTTTAGATTTTTCATTTGTTGTTGTTGTTGTTAGGTGCCGTCAAGTCGGTATCCAACTCATAGCGAGCCTCTGTGCAACAGGCAAAACACTATTGTCAGTGCTTCTCTGCTGTTCATAGGGTTTTCAATGGTTTTTGGGAGGGGGTTGCCAGGTCCTTCTCCCAAGCCTACAGCTTCTGGTGTTCCCAGCCGGTCTCCCATCCAGGTACTATCCAGGCCCGACCCTGCTTAGCTTCCGAGATCTGACGGGATTGGATGCCACAGGGCTACTGCTGCAGGCTTAGATTTTTCATTTAGGAAAGAAAAATATTAGACCTCATAGCTTCCACTCTGCTTCACTACTTCACATATTAAATACAAAAAACTCCAAGTGGCCACATGAAATACCAGATTTAAAGTAATTCAAGATTTGTTTTTGGTCTTCACCACCAATGTGTTATCACTGCTTATTTCAAACCTACTGTTTACACACACTATTAAAACAGGACTACAGAGATTAGAAACACAAAGTCAACCTATGGCAAGCCTGAATGCTGCCAACCTTTGTGAATTTATTTCCAGAACAACATGTATAGCATGTACCGAGCCCAACTGTATAACTGGGATTTGTCAGACTTAATTCTGTGTCAAACACAATGTGTACTAAAGGGTAAGTCATTAAAATGTGCTAGTTTGAAGCTTACATAGATATCATTAAAATACACTTTATTAATCTGTACCCAATCAATATTTATAAATAAAGGGCAATATTTTAAAAAGGTGAAGAAGAGACAACAAATAAGGGAAAGGAAAAAAATGGAAAAAAAAGCAATAGTGACTGCTGTACTTGGTCAGAACTTGGGCCAGCAGCAGGTTGCTTTTGGGGAGCAGGAACTCTGTCAGTGTTTGACTTGCTGCAGCCAAAGTGAACTAACATTGGTTTTTAAAGTGTTTTTAAACTGTCTGCAGAAAATGTACCCCCTGTTATCTGCATACTGAGGGTAGAAGGAGGGGGAGCGTGCCTACTGTTCTTCACATGCCACTAGAAACTGAAAGACCTAAGGAGAAAGAATCAAGGTCAATAAAGAGCAAGTGCAGGGTGGTAGAGAGTGGAACAAAAGCACATCCCTGAGACACATCCCTGGGGGTAACTGAATGAGAAATTACCCTCAAGTTCCAAACACAACACACTTAAAATGTGTCTAGTCCCATGGAATGTGTTAAAAATGCTAGGAATACAGGTACTGGGAGGTCGGAATTTTGGATATAGAGGATTGTGCCTAGTCTGAAGCTTTTCCTCTAAAAATTAACCATGAACACACTACTTCCTAAAAAGAGTTAGGATGACTGTAAATTAGATCCTCAAAGATAGATATTTTCCATAGACTGTGACAAGTACAAAAAGATGAGGCAATTACTTTCACTATGAAGACCAACCTGAAAACAGAGTCAGGAAAAACTTTATGGACCACGTGAATAGGGTATAATCTCTTCTGATCACCTATACATGTGGACAAGCTGGACTCCCTACCTCCACCTGCCAAGCCTTCTGAGAGAGTCCATCAACAAATGAGGAGAGAAAGGGCATTAGAGTTTCACAGACTAAGGATCAGTAAACAAACCGGCAGACCTGAAGCAGGCTGTTTAACCTCTGAGCTCCCAAGTTCCCTCATCTGAAAAGCTAATACAGATGTATTAGGTTAGTAAGTTTATGTAGTAAGGTTATTATAGGAATTAAAGACCCAGTGCCTAACAAAGGCACCTGATAAATGATCATGATCATCTTCATTACTAACTCTAAATTCCATAACTTCACACCAAATTATCTTTCAATAGTTGATGAAAATGTCACAAGATAATCCCTAGGACAGGACCCATAGAGGCTGCAGGAACTGCTTAAATGGTTGGCTAAACCACATATACTTCTTTTTTACAACAGTGCAAAGATGTTCACAGGCCAGGCTAATTTTTAGAGATCCCCATCTTCTGCAGTGGGAAAGAACATCATGCATCTCTAGAAGGTAAGACACAGACAAATGTTTTTTGGTTCTTGCATTTTTTAATGTATTAAAGAACCAAATTCTTCCCAGGGAGACAACAAAAATTTGACTTTAAACATTTTCCAATACAGAGAACAAAAAAAAAAATATTAAGTGTATTATTGTCACAATTGAGCATGACTCTAAATTCAGATGAAAGGAGCAAAAGAAAATTATTTACCTTGCTTTCACCTTTTTATTAGGTCCACCAATCCAAGATAGAAATGTCTTTTAGTCACCAGGTTTAAAGGGTTAGAAGAGAGAGTGCTTGAAGGCCATGAAACTGTCTATTTCTTATGGAAGGAGGAGGCAAGCATTGGCAAACTGAGTGCATACATCCCTACCAATATATGAGCAAAGTACTCACACAAAATGGCTATGGTGTATTTTTCCTGAAAGGGGGATTTGTAGTCTAATAAAATGTGTTACAAATGCTTTCTCTTCGAGTGGCCTTGTACTCTAGCTAAACAATGGAAGAAAATAAGAACAGTGTCTTTGTGACTGTGAGTACAGAACCAAGATTCCTATGAGAACACAGCCACTCATTAGTCCCTTTTCTTATACAACAGGCCTCTTTGAGACTTTCTCTCCCTAATTTGAATTGGCTCCACATATTTCTTACACATAACTAAATACAGAAGTGTTAAATTAACAAAGAGACATAGGAACTGGCACAGTACCAATGGATCATTTTCATTGCTCTTCCACATATGTATTTACAGCAATAGTAAAACTATGCCATAAAACACTTTCTGCAAATGGAACTATGGTTTTTGGTTTTATATTTGTATATCACTTACACTTTCAAAAGCATTTCCACCTATAACTGCATTTGATCAGCCAATTATTCAACTTTATCTAAAGGGCTTGTGGTATCCATTTCATAGATGAGAAAACCGGGAATGTAAAACAGTCACCTAAAGTTACACTAGGTTTGCACCTCCAATCTCCAGTTTAATTTTGAGACTCCAAGTGAGACCAATTGCATTTTAAACAAAAGTGGCCTGTTAATAAATAAATCCTTACCTACCTAATTTGTACAGAATAAATCTTTAACTGGTTGATTTGTAGAGAGAATAATTTCTTCTGCTTCCCTGTAATTTTTTAAATATTTGTTATCATTACTAATACAAAAGAAAGTTCTGTTTAAACAGAGTATATAATCACTAAACCTCCACTGGCTGAAATCTTGCTTGGCACTATAAAATATCAAAGCCCTTTCAAACTGTAGTTTATATGGCATTCTGATGCCAGACACAGGAAACATACTTAATAAGGCCTGTTCAACTTGCTTGCCTACAGCCGTAGCCCTGTGGCATCCGATCCCGTCAGATCTTGGAAGTTAAGCAGGGTCAGACCTGGTTAGTACTTGGATGGGAGACCGCCAGAGAACACCAGAAGCTGTAGGCTTGGGAGAAGGACCTGGCAACCCCCTCCCAAAAATCAATCTGCCATTGAAAACCCTATGCACAGCAGAGAAGCACTGACAATAGTGTTTCCCCTGTCGTACACAGGGTCGCTATGAGTCGGATACCGACTCGACGGCACCTAACAACAACAACAACAACATAGAATCATGGGAGGTGCCTGATGAGATAACTGAGGACAAGGGTACCAGCATCACTTAAGGGCTTATAGCCAGATGCTTGTCTGATCCCTGCAAAAAAAATGCAGAGAAGAATCCAAGAAAGAGAGCCAAGACAAGGAGCCCAGACCAGAAGTGCTCATTCTTAACTAAGCTCATCATCTCCTTGTCCTTTCATCTCCCAATCACATATGATAGTACTAATGCACTAGACTTGCCATTTTCAAGAATGCTATTTCCTATATGCCTGCAGCTGTACCATCAGATCCCATCAGATCTTGGAAGCTGAGGAGGATTGGGCCTGGTTAGTACTTGGACAGGAGACCACCTGGGAACATCAGGTGCTATAGTCTTGGGAGAAGGACATGGTAGCCCACTCCCCACCCCCAAAAAATCAGCCATTGAAAAGAAGATCCAAATAAATGACCTAATGATGCATCTTAAGACACTAGAAATCCAACAACAAATCAATCCTAAAAGGAGCATCCAAAAAGAAATTATAAAATAAAGGGAGAAATATCTCAGTTAAAATCCAAAGAGATAATTCAAAAAATGAATAAGACTAACAGCTGGTTCTTTGAAAAGATTAATAAAATAGACACTCCCCTGACCATCTCATCAAAAAGAAAAAGGAAAAAACTAACATAGTACAGATTATGAAAGAAAACGGGTCCATAACCACCAAATACAATGAAATACAGAAAATCATCAGGGATTACTATGAAAATACAGAAGAAATGGATAAATTTATTAACACATATGACTTACCAAAGACAACCCAGAAGACATAACTGACCTAAACAAGCCCATTATGTATATGGAAATAGAAAAGGTAATAAAAAGTCTCCCAACAAAGAAGAGCCCAGGTCCTGATGGGTTCACTGCAGAATTTTATCAAACTTTTAAAGAAGATACAATACTTGTCTTCCTCAAATTATTCCAAAATGTAGAAAAGGAGGGAACACTCCCAAATTCATTCTATGAAGCCACCATCATCCTGATACCTAAACTAGGAAAAGATTCATCTAAGATAGAGAATTATAGACCCATCTCCCTTATGAATTTAGATGCAAAAATATTTAATAAAATTCTGGGAAACAGAATACAGCAGCATATTAAAAAGATTATTCACCATGACCAAGTGGGATTTATACAACAGATCCAAGGTGGGTTCAACATATGGAAATCAATTAATGTAATCTAACGTATCAAGAAACTGGCAAACAAAAGCCACATGATCATCTCGATGCTGAAAAGGCCTTCAACAAAGTACAACACCTTTTCATGATAAAAATGCTGGAGAAGATAGGTATAACAGGCAAATACCTTAATATCATAAAAGCCATTTATGACAAACCTCCAGCCAACATATTAAATGGAGAAAAACTGAAACCATTTCCTCTTAGATCTGGAACAAGGCAAGGATGTCCTCCCTCTCTTATTCTATTTAACATAGTAATAGAGGTTCTCACCAGGGCAATCAGACAAGAGAAAGAAATCAAAAGGATACAAATTGGCAATGAAGAGGTCAAATTATCCTTATTTGTAGATGATATGATTCTATACCTAAAAGACCCCAAAACCTCAACCACAAAACTTCTAGAACTAATCACCTCCTTCAGCAAAGTGGCAGGATATAAAATCAACACAAAAAATCAATAGGTTTTCCTTACACCAGCTACAAACAGGAAGAGAAGGAAATTTCAGAAAAAAATACCTTTCACGATAGCCCACCAGAAAATTAAATACCTTGGAATCAATCTAACAAAAGACCCTTCAGATCTCTATAAGGAAAATTTCAAAACATTAAAGAAAGAAATAGCAGAGGACAGTGAAAAATGGAAAGACCTTCTCTGCTCTTGGATAGGGAGAATTAATATTAAAAATGGCTACCCTACCAATAAGGCAATCCCCATTAAAATTCCACTGACTAACTTTACAGAAATAGAAAAAAAAAGATCCAAAAATTCATATGGAACCACAAAAGACCACATATAGCCAAAACACTCTTAAGCTGCAAAACTAGTGCAAGCAGAATCACAATCCCTGACTTCAAGCTATACTATAGGGCAGTGGTAGCAAAAACAGCTTGGTACTGGCACAAAAATAGGCCTGAAGACATCTGGAACAGAATAGAAGACCCAGAGATACCTCAACACACCTATAGCCACCTGATTTTCGGCAAAGGAGCAAAGCAAGTAAACTGGAAAAAGGACAGCCTTTTCAACAAATGGAGCTGGGAAACATGGTCATCCACATGCAGAAAAATGAAAGCTGACCCGCATCTCTCAATATACATGAGAGTTAACTCAAAATGGATAAAAGATCTCAACATAAAACCAGAAACTTCAAAACTTATAGAAGACAAGATAGGCAATATACTCCATCATATAGGCATAGGAAAGTATTTCCTTAATAGGACTCCACTTGCTCAAGAAATTGCAACAAGAATACATAAATGAGATTACATGAAATTAAAAAGCTTCTGCACAGCAAAAGAAACAATGAACAGAGTCAAGGAAACACCCCCCCCCCAGGAATGGGAAAAAATTTTCACATCCTATACATCAGACAAAGGTCTAATTACCAGAATTTATAAAGAACTCAAGAAAAAAATTCCCAAGAAAACAAATAACCCAATACACAAATGGGCAAAGGAACTGAATAGACAGTTCTCAAATGAAGAGGTCTGTAAAGCCATGACACACATGAAAAATGCTCAATATCCCTAGCCATTAGGGAAATGCAAACTAAAACAACTCTGACATTTCACTTTACACCAGTAAGAATGGCCAAGATCAATAAAACAAATAATAACAAACGCTGGCAAGGTTGCAGAGAAAAGGGAACACTCTTACATTGCTGGTGGAGCTGTAAACTGGTCCAACCCCTGTGGAAATCAATATGGAGGTATCTTAAAAAACTAAAAATTGATCTACCGTATGACCCAACTATAACAATATTGGGAATTTACCCAAAGGGAAATGTGTCATCACACCACAGAGACACCTGCATCTCCATGTTCAATGCAGCACTTTTCACAATAGCAAGGATATAGAATCAACCAAAGTGCCCATCAACAGGAGAATGGATAAAAAAACTATGGCACATATACACAATGGAATACTATTCAGTAACCAAAAAAATGAAATAATGCCATTAGCAGCAAAATGGATGGAATTGGAGAAAATTATTTTAAGTGAACGAACACAAGCTCAGAAAGAGAAACACCACATGTTCTCACTCATATGTGGGAGCTGAATCAAAATTATAAGAAGGAAAAAATCCTACACAAAGTTTGGATCATAATAAAAGAAAAAAAAGCTAGAATGGTATTATTATAGATGGTCTAGAAAATTCATGTAATAGTTCTGACAGTGTAAAAAGAAAGTTCACTACAGAAAATGTTTCTATCTTAAACAGAACTGGAACCCAAGGATATATAGAAAAATATTACCATAAAAAGACAAGTAAATGGAAGAGAAGTCTTTGATGGGGGGGGGGGACAGAGGAGAGGAAGCACACAAGAGGGTAAGGGGGAACTTATATGTATAATGTACAACAAAATGCATATATGGAAATGTCACAATGAAAAGCATGTCATAATGAATCACATTAAGGCGTACATTAAAAATTTCCAATAAAAAAAATCCGCCATTGAAAAGGCAACAAATAGCAAAGAAGCACTGACAATACTGTTTCACCTGTTGTACATAGGATTGCTATGAGTTGGACACCAACCTGAAGGCACCTAACAACAACAATTTCCTATATGTGCATCTCAGCTTAACCATACTCTACCTTAGACATTCATCTCTCACAAATATAATGCAAATAAAACTAATTACAAATGTCTCCTTGTACACATTTGTGCAATTTCTTAATTTAGAAAAATGCAGTTTCTAATTTGTTCCATTTTAAGGTAGCCCAAGCCCATGGCAAAAATAACTTTTGTTTAATTATATATATATACACAGATGCACATGGACACACAAAATAGAAAAATGAAAGCCATCCCTACCTCTCCATAGATGATTGAACAAACAATACCTCATGTAAGTTTGGCCTTGGATATGACCTGTCAACAGGCATGTTTTCTAACCTTCTTTGTAAAATCCTATATGCTGGGGCCATAAAGATCAGCTTGCCAGACAAAGACATCCTGGCTGAACATATCAGCCTCCAAAGTAGCTGCTTGTAGACAAACAAATAAAAGTGCAGTAGGGGAAAAAAAAAAAAAAAAAAGAATTGTGAAAGTGTATCAGCAAGGGAAGCCAACCACATATTTGGAATTCTACAAGAACAAGTTAGCAGCAAGAAGAAAACAGGCACCTGGCAGGAAAAAATGTTAAGGAAATTATTGAGACGTGATACACTTCCTGTCAAAACAACACAAGAGGTGGTGATTCATTCAACTAGCATCTTCTAAATACAGTGCAACTCTAAATGTTCCATAAGTATAGCGATGTTCAACTGCATCATAAAAGGATTTCATTTTTTAATTTTAAATATCAAGCTTTTCAAATCATCCTGGTCCCAGAAAGACATGAAAACCATTATGTACTCACTGTATTCATAACAGCACTCTTAATGTCACAAGGGCAAGATAATGCACTCTAATTTACCTTCTCTAGTTTAGTTTGTTGTTAGGTACCCTCGAGTCAATGTCCAACTCATAGCAACCCTATATACAACAGGTGAAATACTGTTGTTAGTGTTTCTCTTTTATTCATAGGGTTTTCAGTGGCTGATTGTTTTTTGGGAGTAGGTTTCCTGATCCTTCTCCCAAGCCTACAGAACCTGGTATTCCCAGGGGATCTCCCATCCAAGTACTAACCAGGCTTCCAAGGTCTGATGGGATGGGACGCCACAGGGATTTAGCTCAGTTGGTAAAGCACCACTATGCAGCCTCTGAGGTCTCAGGTTTGATTCTCAGCACCACAAAAATGGGAGAAAGACATGGCAATCCACTCCCAAGGCAATCCCAAAACAATCAGCCATTGAAAATCCGATAAGGTTCACTGTGAGTCGGACAGGACTCTATGGCACCTAACAACAAACAACAGTTTAGTTTGGGCTTACTCTGTGGTCTTCAGTGTTATTCAGCATTATGGGGTGCCTAGTCTGTACTGGAGAGTTGTCCCCCCAATATGGAAAATACAAATGAGTTCACTATTGATGTGTCCAGAGGAACAGTAGGAATTTCATTAGACATCTCCAGGATACTATAAAGTTGATTCAATGCTCAAGTTCAGAAAAATATGTATATGTAAAACTAAGCTTTTCCAAATCAATTTAAGATAATAAACAGATTTCCAAAATAAACTTAATGTAAATCAGTTGCAGGGGTTGCTTTGTTTTCTTCAGTGTGTGTATGTGTTACAGAGGATTGAACCCAGGGCCTCCTACATGTGAGGCAAGCATTCTACCATTGAGCTAGAGTCCCACCCTAAACAAACTGTTATACACAAGAATAGTCTCTTCTATTTGATAATATCTGAGCTATTTTCCTCCACAAAAAGCCTCTGGAATGTTCAATTTATTTACAACCCAAGTTTGCAAGGATTTTTAAATTATTATCAACAAATAATTATGTATATGCAAAAATTAGAAGTTTTAAGGCAAGTATAAGAGTCAGTGGTTGAACTGAAGCTATTCCTTCAATTGCACTTATGAACTAATATGGCTATTTCTCAAATTCACTTATGTCTTTATATTATCACTGAAGCATGTGTATATTTATAATATAGATTACATTTAGAACTCCACAACAGGAAAAAAATACTTTGATCCATATTCTATCTGCCATGGCTCCCAGAAAAATGCCTTTGTTCAGGTTGCTGAAAGCATCTTAGCATCACTATCTGCTTGTTGGTTTTTATGGTGGCTCATTCAGTAGAATGGAGAACTCCTCAAAAGCTACTTGGAAGTCTCTTATCCCTGATCCTTCAGCAGCCAGCATTTGTCTGCCTCCTAGAAATTACTAGCCAAACTCAACTTAATGAAGTCTCAAAAATCAAATAGAAGCCCCAAATTCCTTGGAGCAGAAAAGCTTTGAGAAGAACTCCTGGGTGATAAGAGGGCTTAGAGTCCCTGCATCCACCAAGGCAAGAAAAATCCCAAATAGAATAATGTCAAATGTCCAAATCAGCAGTGCAATAGAATATCTTTATTTGGAGGTTATACGAAAGGTGGAGGAATGTCATGGCTTAAAATGTGCACTTTTTATAAGCAAAGGTTTGTTTTCTTTAATATTGCTAGTCAGGAACCACATGATACACTACAGGTTTTACAGATTTGCTCTACTTTTTTGAAAAAAAATTGCAAACTCAAACAGAAGGAAAATCACCATATTTATTGAAGGAAAGATAGGTGGCAATAGGGAAAATGAGGGGAAGAGAGGAAGGAAGGCAGAAAATAAACTTTTATAAATGTTCTTATTTTAGTGGAAAATTGACATTTATCAAGAATGCTATACATTTCAGGGTATATTCTCCATCCAGCCTAAGTGGAGTTAGGTACACCAAGTTCCACCTCTAAAATGAAATTAATACCTCTTTTCAATCATCTTAGAATTCAATTAAGATAATTACTGGATTATTACTGGCTGATTTCACTTCACTGCTCACAAAGCATTCTGACAACAATATGATCCATCATGACAGGGTAATCTCAGAGAATTTGCAATCATTTCTCTCTGGTAGAGATACAACACTGAAGTACCATCTTCAAACCCAACTTCATGAACAATCCAGACATTACCAGTTAAGTGTCTAAACGTGCTCTAGAACAAAGCATTATGCTAGTAACCCAGTGGGGCTTAAGACATCTTCCTTCCCTCCACGAAACTTAAGAGATGGAACACACCATTGGATGGGCTGGCCTCAACCCCTTAGGCTTCAGATAAGGCCCCAAGAGGTGATATAATCCACCCACTATATCAAGGACAATGTAAAATTTCAACCCAAATTCTACTTCTGATCTAACTTTTACTATACCCAGACTAAAAATCTTTTTTAAGTTTCCTTTTGCACACAATCTATTACCAAATCAAAATGAATGGCACAAATCACCAGCATTCAAGTCCAACTCACACTAACAAGACTGTTTCAAAATTTGTTTTATTTTTGTGGTACTTGGGGATTTAACCCAGGGCCTCGCATATTCTTTGCAAGTACTCTACCACTAGGATGCACCCCCCAGGCCACTTTTTAGCTCTTATTTTGAGTCAGGGTCTCACTAAGTTATATAGGTTTCCTCTGGCCTTGAACTTGTAATACTCCTGCTTCTGCCTCCCAACTTGCTGGGATTATAGGTATGCACCACTGCAGCTGGCTGAAATATGTTTAATGGAGACATCCCATCTACTTCTAATTTCTACTGCTGTTTCTGCTTTTGTGGACAAGCACTGGATGAATAACAGCTAATGAAAATAAAGATTCCCACCATGAATGTGGAAGGAAAACTAAATTCTTACTCATTATTTTAAATTAAAAAAAAACCCCTTCTAATATCAACATTACATTTAGCATTCTTCAAAACGAGATTTTCTTTAAACTGTTGTTGGTAAAACTGAATTTTCCCAGCTAAGTCCCATTTTTGCGAGACAAGTCACGTGCAAAGTTAATCTATGACTTTCCACAGCTGTGAAGATGATAACCAAGAGCCTTCATTGTCATTGTAAAATAACTCAAGTTATCTCCAATTGAAATCATTTTTTATTATAATAAATAACAAACTATAATTTTAATAGGCTATTTTGTCTGCAGTTATAGGGTCACAGTCAAACTGAGCAGAAAGGTACAGTAATTTCCTGTATATATGGTTCAGATCTTTACCACCTTCTTAGGTTAGGTTAGGTGCCCAGAGTCAAGTCCCACTCATAGCTACCCTATATACTACAGAACGAAACACTCCCAACACTGGTCCATGCCTGGCACTACATCAGCGCTTCTCTGCTATTCATAGGGTTTTCAATGGCTGATTGTTACAGGATCCTTTTGGGAATGGGGTGCCAGGTCCTTCTCCCATTTTTGCAGTTCTGGGGATTGAACCCAGGGCCTCAGAGAGCACAGAGCAGCACACTACCAACTGAGCTAAAAAAAAAAAAAAAAAAGAAAGAAAGAAAGAAAGAAAAGAACAGCCGACTTTTAAATGATTTTTATAAGAAGGTTAAGAATCAAAAGACATGAGACCTTTGTGTCACAATAAACAAATTTCTTTCCAAATTGAGACCTCTTGAATAAAACAATAAGAATTTCATGCTGCTATTTTATTTTCAGTGAGCAAGCTACCAATATTCTGGTGTAAATGAGAAAATAATACACAAGTATTTTATATAACAGTATGACCAGAAATATAGAACTGAAGCAAAATACTTCTATTTTACTTCCCCTGAAATCTATCGGTAAAAATCCTATTAAAGCATTGGTAATAGGTTTTGTAAATTGTCCTTTGCCTCTGAGCATAGGGAGTGGCCAGCAGGAAACCTGCTAAGCCTCTAGGGACTGTAATAACTGGTATAAAAGCAACTTCCAGAAATCCATTCCTGGGAACTTTTGACAAGTTGAAAACTTGGCAACTCCATGAAAGATAACACTTAAGAATGAGAAGAGCTACTTCATGTACATGAATATGGCTTTCTGAAAATAAAAGGGAGGCAGATTATACTGTTTCATACAGTGAAAAACTTGGACTTGAATTCCTCCCCATCCACCCCATTCAAATTCCACCTCTACCAAACTTTACTAACAGTCAATGAAATTGCTATCTAAAAAATCATCACTGTTCACAGAAATGACCACAGAAGCCCCCCAGACATAAAATCATTACATTCAATCAGCTCGGGACTAAAGCTAGGCCTCCCGATTCCTACGCTTGTGCTATTTTCCACTCATACAAATAAAAACAATGGGTTTGTTTTTGTCCTCCTCCTGGACCCTTTTCAAGAACAAAAATGAAGGAGTCATGCTCTTAAAAGTTGTGTCAGGCAGACTGAAGGCCCAAATAACCTGGGGTTTTCCAAAAAGCTAAGGATTCTAAGATGTTTATTTCAACTTAATTTTTAAGCCAGAATGTCAAGGAAAGGACAGCTCTGCAGGGGGCTAATGATAGAGTATAAAAGAATGATAAAGAAGGAAAACTGCTTTATGTCTACATGGATTTTACTGGGCAGTGTGTGTGTTGGGGGGGGTGATTTCTCCAATTAAAGAGAAGAAAAAGAACATCTCTAAGAGGGAAAGTAAATTGTGAAAGAGCACCATGCTATTTTGAATAAGTTCCAGGCTACTGGACATGCCAGAATAGGAAAGAATCCAATGAGATTTCCTCACCATAATCCATCAGGAACCATAGAGAATAACAGAAAGATTCAATACAAAAGACAGGTTTATCCAGGCACTGTGACATATGCTTATTATCGAGCAACTCAGGAGGCTGAGTCAAGAAGATCAAGAGTTTGAAGCCAGAGGCAGCCTGTGCAACTTAATAAGGGTCTGTCTCAAAAAAAAAAAAAAAAAAAGACATTTATGTAGATACTACAGATCCCCCAGATCACTCTGCCCTAGACCTTAGCCTAGATAGCAGGTTTTTAAAAATATATCCTTAGTCATTAAAGATCTATGTGACAAACCTGTAGGTAACTTGAAACTAAAAGCAGTAGTGAATATGATAAATTTATAAATAAGCTAAAACATACTGAAAGTTTACAATAGTAAAATACAGGAAAATAAATTTAAGAGAGAGAAATATTATTCATAGGACTAAAAAGGCAATTTTTCAGAAGTCCATGGATGAGATGTGGCTCAGCAAAACATGCATAAAAAGAAATTTTGTAATTTTGAGATAACTATGAACCTTGAGGATCAACAAAACTGCTTTGAAGTGCCACAGTTATAATTCCATTGTTTATGGAGGAATTATTCTATCTTAAATTCTGTGCAAAGCAATTTACACAGACTAGCTAATTATGCTATTATAACAAATCTATGAGAGCTACATAAAAAAAGCCCTGGGGCTACAAGTTTAGGTGATTTATCTAAGACAACATAGAAGAAGCAGAACACTGAGTTTTCCTGTCTCTCTGATTTGTAGCTGCTAATCTTACCCATGAGGCTTTACTCCTTCACTAAAAGAAAGGGGATCTCAGCAAAGCTGTGATGATTCTACTGTGCTCCAACTGTCAGATGGCATCTGGAAGATCGACACTTTGAGAAAAACATAGCAGACTGGAATATGTTCAATATGTTGTTGTTAGGTGCCGTGGAGTCGGTATCCGACTCATAGCGACCCTCATAGGGTTTTCAATGGCTGAGTCCTTCGGGATTGCCTTGAGAGTGGATTGCCAGGCCCTTCTCCCATTTTTGCGGTGCTGGGAATTGAACTTGGGGCCTCAGAGACTGCAGCGCAGCGCTCTACCCACTGAGCTAAATCCCAGCCCCATGTTCAATATACAGTGTAGCAAAAAAAAATTTTTTAATGATGGCCCTTAACAAGGGCTGATGGAATTGAGATTTTTCTTTTCTTACCTCAATAAAAGAAAACTTGAAGGTAGAATATGTCATTGATTTTCCAAAGTGTAAGAAGCTGTCATGTAAGAAATTGTTCAGAATAGTCTCTAAGTAGCAGAACCATGAGGAATTTAGTGTAAGGGAAAATTGTTTATAAAAGCCTCAGCTTTCCAATGATAGATTGGAATATCCTTATTAGTCATGAGTTGCTCATCACTGTAAGTATTCAAGGACAGACTGATAAACTATTTGAGAGAATACTATACAGGGGAAATGTGCACCTGCTAGAGATCAGACAAAAACTTTCAAGTTTCTGTCAATCTAAAGATTCAGATTCCAATCAATAATTTTATTCATTTCCTCAGACAGAATGACATGATTCCCTTAGAGAGGTTCACAGAGTTTCCTTGTTACATCTGGGAAGGACCAGCCACCTACTTCCTGAGCAACCTTGACCTTCCCTTCCAGTATTTCCCAATGCAATTCACAAAGACACCCCACCATTAGTCTTTGCAGTGATGCTGTGAAGTGGGAGAACTTGAGATTACAATAAGCAAAATAGCCTAAATCAGGATTCCTGTTATCACTGGGCTCAGCATCAGGTTGAAAAGTTGAGACTCAGACAAGAACACACAATGAATCAAAATCCAGGTGGCTAGGGATAAAGGAGATGGACCGACAATAAAAGGATAGGAACTCCAAAGAGAAAACAGCTTGGTAGCTACCATATTAGTCAAAGATTTCAGAAAAAAAGTAGTTTGAGATGGGCTTCAAGAATTATAATAGATTTTAGCTAGGGAAGAAAAGAAGTCTACCATGAAAAAGTCAAAAAAGTTAGAAATACAGTCATCCCTCAGTACCCACAGAATATTGGTTCCCTAACCCTTGCAGATCCCAACATCCCCAGGTAAGTCTTAGGTAAAATAGTGAAGTATCTGCATATAATCTAGATACATTCTCCTATATACTTTAAACTTAGGGGTCTCCATTCAGGCCGCACAGCAAGAGGTAAGCAGAGGGCAAGTGAGTGAAGTTTCATCTGTATTTACAGCCACTCCCGGCTGGCTCACATCCAGAAACTTTCTACAAAACAGGTCCTTGGTGCCAAAAAAGGTTGGGGATCACTTTAAATCATCTCTAGATTACTTATAATACCTAATACAATATAAATGCTATATAAACAGTTGTTATTCTGGTCTGGGGATTTTTTTAAAAAGATAATGGCAAGAAAGAAAGTCTGTACAAGTTCAGTACAGACTCAATTTTCAATCCATATTTCCTTAAACCCATGGAAGCATAAGCTATGGATACAGAGAGCCTACAGCACACAGCATGTCCTATAGGCAGTTCCTAGTTCTGATGAAAGGGGAGTGTTCACAAGAAGAGATGGCAGGGGACAGTTGACACACCAATAGCATAAAAGGAACAACATAGGAATTGCAGGCATTTCCCTCTCCTTAGACATATGTGATGTAGAATGTCAGAAACAGCAAAAGGTTAGGACAGTGCAGTCGAAGCCATCACTTTCTAAAATGATGCCAAGTCCATCTGAGAAGTTATAAACTGAAGTGGTTCCGATGAATAACCAGGCTTGAAATCCTGGGTTAGGAGTTCAAAGCATAACCCACAGTCTCATTGATCACTTAGCACCCCTTGCCTTTAAAAACTCAAACACTTGGCCATACAGCAAACTAAAAGGCTAGTGGGCCAAGAAAAGGAGGAAAACTGTTGACAAAGAACCAGATGAGAATGCACAGACAATAAACCAAGGTCATTGGGAGAAAGGCAGAAATTTGCTACAAAGGGTCTTTGCCTGAACCATGCAGTCCAATAAAAACCTCTTGATCTTACCATGATTATAAATCCAAAAGAAGACTTCCTTTTCCCCAGAATTTATTTTTATCACAAAATTAAGAAACATTCAATCTGCTTGCCATCCCTCTTCCCAGTGCTCTATCATCCATCTTCAATATTGGGGCGCGGGGGGGGGGCTCCTCAGCAGGAAGGAACGACAGCAGCCATATGACCCATACATGTGGAAACTGGACTTTCTTATGTGTAATCCTCTGGACTAAGAAAGATAACTCTGAATCTTTTCAACCTGATGACTGTCTAGTAATTAAGGTGAGATAAGGTCATAATGGAAATCGCCTATCATCCCTTCAAATATTTATGACCACCTGCTGCAGTCACAATACTGACCTATGGACTGTGCATTCCTGGCAGTGTTGACCAAGACAGGAAAGGCTGAATGAACTAAAGCTCTCCTCATTTTCAAATTCCGTGACCATACAGAATGTTAAAACTGAGAGGGTCTTAGAGACCATCAAGTCTAATCCTTTTTGTTTTACTGGATGAAATGCAGATCAAAAAGTGTTCATACTTGCCCATACAGCTGGGAAATCACAAGGGATTCCATGTTTCCTTGGATTCCCAGCATAGGGAAATTTCCCTGGATCACAGTGACATTTCTCATCACGACATTTTACTGCCTTCAGAACACTGGAAAGCCTGCTAAAATCACCTTTTTATAATTTATTTATTTTTTCCTGTTTTTGGTGCTGAGGATCAAACCCAGAGCTAAGCATGTAATATACCACTGAGCTACACTGCCAGCCTGAACTACTCTTTTAAAATGGTTAGTTTCTATTTGCTGTCAATATAACCATCACCACTGGGCACCATAGCACATGCTTGTAATCCCAGCATTCCGAAGGCTAAACCAGGAGAGTTGTGAGTTCCAGGCCAAAGGCAGCCTGTGCAACTTAGCAAGACCCTGTCTCAAAATAGGAAATAGAAATGGGGCTGCGGATGCAGCTCAGTCGTAGAGCACTTGCCTAGAATGTGTGAGGCAAAAAATATATATGGTTATATATAAATAAAACCACCATTATTTTCTGACACCTACTTTGCCAGGTACTCCTAGAAAGGCGCTCTATAAACTAAATCATTGATACTCTAATCAAGCAGGTTACTATTATTATCCCCATTTCACGAATGGAAAACCAGAGGGAGAGCGAGGTCACACAGCTAGAACAAGGCTGGGCTATTTAACTCAGACACTCTGGCTGCAAAGTCCACACTTGAAACCACTGTTAGAGTTTGTGAAATATTTCTTTAAATTATAAAATGATAGAAGAAAAAGAGTAAGCCTTAAGCACCAAGGGCATAATGAATTTAAGAGCTAAATCATAACTTTTATTAACGTTTGTAAACTCTCTCACTCTCTCTCTCTCTCTCTCTCTTTCTTTTTTTTTTTTTTTTTTTTCCTTGTACTGGTAGATTGAACCCAGGGCCTCACACATTCTAGAACACATTCTAGGCAAGTGCTCTACCACTTAGCTGCACACCCAGACCCCCTTTTTCAAATTTTTTATTTTGAGAGAGGATCTCACTAAGTTCTACAGGCCATCTCTGGCCTTAAACTCCCAATCCTCCTGCCTCAGCCTCCCAAGTCACTTAAATTACAGGAGTGTACCATGGCACCTACCTGCAGCCTTACCACTGTGGCATCCAATTTTGTCAGATCTCTGAAGCTGGCTAGTACTTGGATGGGAGACCACCTAGGAACACCAGGTGCTATAGGCTTGAGAGGACCCAGCAGCCCACTCCCCCCAAAAACAATAATGCCATTGAAAACCCTATTTGTAGCACAGAAGTACTGACAATAGTGTTTCACCTATTGTATATAGGGTCGCTATGAGTCAGACACTGACTCGACAGCACCTAACAACAACAACAACGACCACAGCGCCCATCTACATGCAGTATCTCTTGATCATCTACTTATTAAGGGAATATCTATGTGCACATTTGATGGAAATACATACATCATATTAGCATTTTAAGTGTATTTTTAAAAGGCAAAATGACTACATGCTAGCAGTCAAACAAGGCCTGCCCCTTGCTATAGGCAGGATATTGTTTGCGTGCTTGTTTTGGCAGGGTCTCTTCTAGACATGCTGCTGCAGAAACAAAGGTACTGTTAATAATTTCTGCCTGTACTGACCCTCGTGCATAGACACATTTTCTTTTGCTCCTAAAGAAATATTCTTATGTTAATTTTCTTTAGAAATAAAACCTCATATTATTCATAATTGAGGAAAAGTTTAAACTAAAACATAAGAATATATTTCTAAAGAGTAATATTTTTCATAAAAGTATTCAAAACCAACATCACTGGAACAAATGCATAATATCCAATGATACTACTTTTGCACTTTCCCTCTTATTAAAAATGATGTCAAATCTCATTATCTTGCTTATCCAGGAGAAAAAGTCCAGGAGCAATAATGGTACAAATAAGTAAATTACAGCTGTGCCTAAGATCAAATTTCAAGGGGAAAATGGGAGCCATTAAGACGATGCACCATCACATAAAAATGTTACATGATTTACTTTACCAATCAAATGTCTTAATGTGGAGTAAGCAAAAGTCCACTCTGAAAATGCAACAGAACCTAAAAGCTCTAAAGCCAACAAAGTATCTCCTTACACATGAAATCCACTGCCCAAAGAATTAAAACAAAGAACACTGATAGGCACATGTTGTTGTTGTTAGGTGCCCTTGAGTCAGTGTCTGACTCATAGCCACCCTACATACAACAGGCAAAACACTATTGTCAGTGCTTCTCTGCTATTCATAGGGTTTTCAATGGCAGACTGATTTTTGGGAGTGGGTTGCCAGGTCCTTCTCCCAGGCAGGCACATAGTAGGCCCTAAACAAATATTTGTTGGGTAAAGGTAAATGAAGAAAATGTTCACAGAAAGGCACATGATAGAAACTGTCAAAATGGCAAAACAGCAGAGTAACACTGCTTTGAGCTTCTGAGAATGTGTTTTCAATACCATAATAATAACAAAAGAACCCAGGGTCAAGAAGACTGGACAAAATGACAGAGTACCATCCACTCAGGGCAAAATGCCTTGTACTACAAGACCTGACCTACACTTCTTAAGCAAGAAAAGCATCTCCAGGCCCAGCTTTGCCTAAGCAAGAAATCTGGATTCAAGCCCCACAGGGTGGCATAATATTTACAGTACAACTCTAACATGGCAAAATTCCCTGAATTTGGTGCATTTCAAATGTACTGTTTTTAATTTAGCACCCTCAGCAGGAGTTGCCCAGCATGACCCACCTCTTCATAACAAATTTTATTTAAGGTCACAAGGGGAAAAAAAATCCCATAACTACTGTGCTCCACTAAAAGCAACATAAATACAAATTCAATTAGATAAAAACTACATAAACCAGATCTGATCAGTACATTAAAGCATAATAAAATTATAGTCAGTTTAGGAGTTTGAGATTAATTAGGCTGTATTCAGTACCATACTAGCCATGCCCTAGTAGAAAAAGGTTTTCCAACATTTATATCATGAATCTTTTTTTCTTGGGAGTCAGCAATTAGTCACAAACCCTGGCAGAACTTGATGTTAGAGCTTTAAGTGCCAACATGGTAGTGACCAATTTTGTACAGATGTGTAATATAAAAGTAATAGTATATTCTGCTATTTGCTTTAATACCCATTTAGAACACATTTCCTTTTCTCACATGGCATACTAAAGAAGGTCATGTGTCAGCTCACGTGAAATGCCTGCCCCATTTAGTCTCTTATAACAACACAATTAGAAAATATTCCAAGCTCTTCTGTTGTACTCACGTGATATCAAAAAAAAGTTATAAAATCCTAGCAGTGCCCCTGATAAAATTTCATAGAACCTTAGTTACCAACGACAATTTTCTCTTTACTTTTATGTGTGTCTTGAAGGACAGACGGTACTTCAGAGGAAAATCTAATGACACACCTGTTACATAACCTGTTCTTGATTGGCCAGATTATGTGGGTTTGATAAAACAGAAAACAGTCAAATGCAAGACAAACACTGATTCTCTGTTCTCCATTCTTTCATTAGCCAGGGGACTCACCTGAGTCTCACACCCCTGAGTCACCCACCTCGTAGCTAGCGCCGTGCCTCAGTTTCCCTAACCACTAAAAATCAGGTCTGATGCTATCCAGGTTCCTATTTAATCAAAATTAATGAACATACATAGTCACATATAAAGACCACATCAGAATATTACATTGAGATCTATGTCCTATTAAAAATTCCAAAGGCTTTTGCAGTATTCATTTCTTTTCCTCCAAATATTCCAAAGGGGTCAGTTTGGGTACTCATCAAGATTAGGCAAATATCTATTTGTATTAACACTTACACAAAAGCCCAGGACAAGGCTCAGCACAGTGGCACAGGCCTGTAATCCCAGTGACTGGGGAGGTGGGAGGAAAAAAGGAGAATCACAAGTTCCAGGCCAGAGGCAGCCTGCCTAATTTAGGGAGATTCTGTCTCAAGATAAAAAATAAAAAAGGGACTGGGGGTATAGCTCAGTGTTAGATCACTTCCAAAGTATGCACAAGGCCATGGGTTCAGCCCCTCCACACCCCATACTGCTAATAAATAAAATAAAATAAAAAATAATAAAATCCCAGGGCAGATATGGAAACCTTCCCAAAGTGAAGTTATCACTCCGTTTGGTTTGTCATGTGCAATGTGGATCCACAGAACCTAACCAGGACAAGTCTTTGATTTGTTTTTGCTGTGAGAACAGGGTTTCTCTTCCGGAGACAGCTTCAGGGCCTAGGAATACATGAGCACAAAGCTTCAGAGAAGTAGTAGACACACGGGACCTCAAATGATCGGTTCTTTATATACCTATTTCTTGCCCAGTTGGCGCAGATCCAGGGGAGAACCTCCATAACTCGGGGTCTACGAAGACCCAGGCAGGGGTCAAGGAGGGAAAAGCCGAGCAAACACAGATGTTGCCTCCTTCCTCAGCCCACCCAGCTGTAACCAATAGGGAGCACTCTGTGAGCTCCTAAAGTGGATTCTCTCCATCTAACTGGCGTCTGGGAAACCAGAGCTGGGTTTCCTGGGTGGCCTGGCACCCAATCTCCACAGGTCTCTTGACAAGCGAGGATGCCTTCCCACCGAGTTCAGGTCTGTCATTATGATGCTCACCACACGCACACCCCAAGTATTGCAGGGGAAAACAAATGCATAAAATAAGCCCGGAGTCCAACGGGATTGTGAAAGCCCTTCCCAACCAAGATAACCACAGATGCTTTTTTAAATGCATCAAATGCTTCCACACGGAATAAATGTTAGTGCTGGTGTCCTGAGCCTGCACTTGGCCTGCTCTCTGGGGTCCCTCCAAGCACTCTGAACCCTGGAGCGAAGACACAGACGGGAAGAGGTGACCCTAGCTTTCATGGCTCTCTCTTCTCACAACTGAAGTGCCATTTATTTTCCCGGCTCCCTAAGAACTGAGATCGGACCCCCCACACACACACACCGCCTATCCCCCACCCCGTCCCCGAACACGGCCAAAGGGGGCGAGAAGAGGTCACCGCCGCTGCCTCGCTATGCTCCCGGCGGCGCCGCCCGAGCGACCCCCGCTCCCCGCAGCGGCCGCCGCAGCGCGGGACTGAGCGGCCCTCTGCACTTGTTGCGGTCCCGGAGAGACCGAGAGGCGGCGCCCATCCCGTCCGCCCCCGTGACCGCAGCAGCAGCACTCCCTTTCCAACTCTGCGGACCCTTGCGTCCTGGAGGGCCCCGACGAGAAAAGCCCCTGGAGAGAAAGTGTGTCCCCTGCAAACTCAAGTGGACAAACTTTTCCGCCCAGGGCTGCGGGGGGACGCAGAGGATGGAGCCCTGAGCAGCGTTTACCTGGAGCTGTGGCCCCGTCGCCTCCGGGCCCCGGCGAGGCACTGCCCCCGCGGCCGGCCTGAGGGAGCCCGGCTCGCCGCCGCCTGGAGCCGGGAAGCCTCTCTCTGCAGCTGCCAACGCCCGGCGGCGGCCCGGCTCGGGCCAGGCGGAGGGGGCGGAGCCGCGGCTCCCGAGCCCGCTGGCTGCGCCCGCAGCTGGTGCCGCCCCCGCTCCCCCCCGCACCTCCGCGCGGTCCCTGGATCCCCGCCTGCCCACCTCCGGCCTGCCGGCTCGCCGCCGCCGCATCACATGGCGAGGCCCGCCAGCCCGCCGCGCCCGACACCGGCTCGCGGAGGAAGCCTGAAGCCGCAGCGGCCCCGCGGTCTCCGCCAGCCTCGGCGGGGAGGAGGGCCGGGTTGCACCCTAGCGGCGGCCCCCACGCCTTGGCGCCGCCGGAGGAAGGAGCTAGCCGGTCCTCTCCTGGAAGGAGTTGTGCCAGGCCCGAGGGAGGCTTGGGCAGTCCTCAGCCAAAAACCACCACACCCGTGAGAGAATACGGCCCAGGTCTGTTACAATAGGAAGTATTATTTAAAACCCAGCAGACGCCCTCTTAATTCATGAGACTGGTGTTCCTCTAGCCTCTGGGCTAGCTTTGCAAGCTGCGATCTCCTTCACGTTTATGCATGCAAGTGGCTAAAAGTCGTCATAATTCAAAAACTTATGAAAACTATACCCACTCTTACAGTGAACGAGGGACAATGTGAAGGGACTCCCATATCCTCCAACATGTTTGTCCACTTAAAGCTCTTTGCAACCCTAAGTTTAGAAGTCTCTCCGACAACCTGCCCTCCATAATACAGACTTAAGATGATTATTGCATCTTTAAAGGTACAATTACTGATTTCACTTTTCTGTTATTACCGTCAGTCTCTGCTTTGTTTCTCCAGAGAAGACTGGCTGTCTACATGACAGGATGTGACCCAGGAAGGTGGCCACCAAGGCATGAAGCCAGAAAGGAGGACCCCTCCCTACTTGTCACCATCACCTCCTTGCCGTGGCCCCCTTTCCCAACCCACCTGGCTAATATGGAGCCTAAGGAAGGAAAAGTTAGGAAGAAAAACCATCGTGTGTCTGAAGTCCTTATCCTTGTCTCTGGATGGCAATGGCTGCCATTTCTCCTGGGTTAACAGGCCCCGACCTTGGCATTGTACCGCTAACTCGGGTCTATCATCCCAGTTAATTCCACCGCACAGAGCTGTGAACCCTAAAAAATTCTCTATCCATTTCCAGGACTTTGAAGTATTCAAGATAAAGAAAAATGAGATTAAGAAATTATTTTCAAATATAAAAAATATGTCCAACGTTAAGACAAACGGTTTCCAAACTGGTGAGCAAAAATGTCCATGTGTCAGAGGCCTTTGTTGTTCCCTTTTTTCTCATTACTAGTTTTGAATCTTCGTTATTTTCTTTTTATTTTTTCCCCTTTTTTCGCATTAATTCTGTCACATAGGTAGATAGAAAAGAGCAAATAAAGCCAGATGCTGTGGTGCACACCTGTAATCAGAGCCACTCAGGAGGCTTAGGCAGGAGGACCACAAGGGAGCCTGTGCAGCTTAGTGAGACCCTGTTTCAAAATAAAAAATAAAAATGGAGCTTGAAGTGAAGCTCAGTGGTAGAGCACTTGCCTAGCATGTGCAAGATCCTGGGTTCAACCCCCCAGTAACAAAAAATAAAGAAAAGAAATATAGGAAGAGGAATAAATATTATGTTAGCCTGAAGTTCCTCTCCAACTAGAAAGAAACAAACCAGCAAAACTAATAATTGTGAAACTCTCACCATGGTTGTATGTAAGGACATATAATAGTACTAGCTGCAGTTTTCTTGCCTTCTCTCAAGCACTGAGCTTGATCAATATTTAAATAAGTACTTGGCTTTCAACTTCTCTAGGTTCAAACGTTAAGCAAAGTATGCACCAGCAACCTTAAAAGAAGCCGGTGACTGCCTGAGTCAGGAAGCTATTGGTTGTGTAAATAGCCCTTTGCATCTGATTGATCATGTGGCCTGCTGTAGATATAGGTCACTCAGGACATGGATAGCACTCCCTTGACTGAGATGGCCGTTGTTTAGAATTCAAACAAAATCTATGTATTCTCAGTCCACAGAAAAGGAATATTCAGCTAGCAAGAAATCAGATGGGCAATTCTGCTGGGAAAATTCCAACTTCCACCTGAGTATTATGCCAGTGTCCCACCTAACTCTGTCTTATCTAGTAGTTCAATCTCCATTCATCTTTAGATTTCTTTCTAGACACATCTCCTCCATAAATCCATTCTTCCTTGTTCTGCTTTCTGCCACTGTCTGAAGGTAGCCAAGGCATCGTGGCTTCATCACACAGTATAGCACCTGGCTATGCTTACTGTCATATGCTGGACTATTACACATTCTTATCCTCTCTTCAGGCTAGGGTTTAGCTCAGTTGATAGAATGCCACTCTGTACTCTCTGTGGCCCTAGATTTGATCCCCAGCACCACAAAAATTGGAGAAGGACTTCACAACTTTCTCCAGAAACTATCTTCCATTGAAAACCCAATGAATGATCCAGGCAGAGTGGTGCATGCCTGTAATCCCAGTGATTTGGGAGGAGGATCACAAGTTTGAGACCAGAAGCAGTCTGCATGATTTAGCAAGACCATGTCTCAAAAACTTAAAAAAAAAATGGACTGGGGGTACAGCTCAGTGATACAGCACTTGCAAAGCATGCAAGCGTGAGGCCCTGGGTTCAACCCCAGTATGCAAAAACAAACAAACAAACAAACTCTATGGATAGCAGAGAAGCACTGACATAGTATCAGGCATGGCACAGTGTTGGGGAGTGGAGTGTTTTGTTCTGTTGTACATAGAGTCTCTATTATACATTGGATCACTATGAGTCAGACCTAACTCAATGGCACCTAACAACAACATCCTATCTTCAAGTTGCCATTTCAAGAACAAAGACTTCCTTATCCTTGTAATCTCACAGTCCTAACACAAGGGACTTCTGGAGTATTTAACGTTAGTGGTTTTTGTTTGTTTGAGTTTGGGTCTTTTTTGTTTAGTCGGGTTTGGTTTTGTTTTGAGACAAGTGCTCACCCAGGCTGGCCTTGAACTCATGATCTTCCTGTCTCAGCCTCCCAAGTGCTGGGATTACAGGTGTGCACTATATCCAGCTTAATATTAGTTTTTTTTTTTTAAGAGAACTATCACATCAGTTATACAGGAAAGAAAATGGCTCAAAATTTCAAACTAATGTATTATAATAAGTCCAAATTCTATTATCTATTTAACTCTTTCCTACTTTTTAGTCTATTTCCTTTGCCAATAATTGTCGAAAAGTGGATAACTGTAAATCTGATGTTTGGCAATATATGTTAAGAAACATATAAAGGAAAGTGTCCTTTAAATGAAAGCATGGTATTAGAAGAAGCTTCATTTAGTAACAGATGGGGCAACCTTTGAAATTAGAAAGAGGAGAAACTTGGGAAGATCCAATCTTTCTAAGCCTTAATTTCCTCATCTGTAAAATGAACACAGGGATTGTATCCACTGTCACTGTGAAGACATGGGGATAGCAGGACACATAGTAAACATGCAAGAGATTGTGGTTAGTAATATTTCGGAGTATGGAGTATTGAGAGAATTCCTCCCAGTTGTGAGGTAATTTCAGTAACACAGCACATCAGACTCCAAAGTAAGAAACTAGTTCTGGATTATACACATCTTTGCTCAGTCTAAGAAGGTCAAGGTACACAGAGAAAAGAGGCTAATGTGATCAAAATCGGTAGACAGACCTCATGGGAAAAGGCTCATGGTAGTTCTCATTCGGACTACACATTAGCACCACCTGGCAGCATTTTCAAAACCTGATCCCCAGAACCCCACACCGGGCCAATGATTTCAGAATCTCCAGGGCATGGGGCCCAGGTGTTGGTATCCTTTCAAACCTCCCCACGTGATTCCCATGTTCAGCCAAAATTGAGAACAGCTGGACTAAAGGAACTGAATTTGTTGCCTCTAGAGAAGAATGGGGGCAGCCCTCAATCAGATGAGGATAAGACAACCAGCCCTCCCATTTCTACCATGTTGAACAATCTAGACAAAATCACAAGTGAGCAGCTTCAGTGTAATATGTGCCTGAAACACCTCAGGATTTCTTAACATGCACATTCTGATTTAGTATTAGACGGAGGCTGGAAGACTGCATTTCTGACAAGCTTCAAGTGATGCCCACACCTCTGGTCTATGGGCCACAGTCTGAGGATCAAAATAATCGAGAGATTTAAAATGGACAGTAAGGGGAGAAAGCACAGAAATATTCCTGTTTGTTCCAAGAGATGTCTTAATATCTTTGAATACTTTAATCAACTGATATGTATTAAGAGTTTATTGTGCCCAAATTGACTACAGCCATAGCACTGTGGTGTCCAGTCCCATCAGATCTTGGAAGCAAAGCAAGGTTGGGCCTGGTTAGTACTTGGATGGGAGACTACCTGGGAACACAAGGTGCTATAGGCTTGGGAAAAGAACCTGGCAACCCACTCCCAAAAATCAATCCACCATTGAAAACCCTATGAATAGCAGAGAAGCACTGACAGTAGTGTTTTGCCTGGTTTTTGTAGGGTCGCTATGAGTTGGACACCAACTCCACAGCACTAACAACAACATGCCCAAAATATATATTTGTAATCTTTGAATAAAAGAATAGACCACTTTTAACCAGCTTTAAGTATAAAGACTTTTCTAAAGGGCCAACTTATCCACTAGGCAAAGCAAGTTCAGTGCCTCAGGCCCATAATACTCTTGTTGTTGTTAGGTGCCCTCAAGTCGGTGTCCAACTCATAGCGATCCTACATACAACAGGCAAAACACTATTGTCAGTGCTTCTCTGCTGTTCATAGGGTTTTCAATGGCTGATTGTTTTCTGGGAGTGGGTTGCCAGGTCTGTCTCCCAAGCCTACAGCACCTGGTGTTCTCAGGCGGTCTCCCATCCAAGTACTAACCAGGCCCGATCCTGCTTAGTTTCTGAGATTGACAGGATTGGATGCCATAGGGCTACGACTGCAGGCACAGTACTCTTAGGGGTCCATAAACATGTTTTAATTTCTTTTAAAATCAGAAGAGAAAAATAAAATTTTAGGTAAAAAAAAATTCTTTACTGCAAAATTAATATTTTGTCATCATGTGCAGTAATAAACTGTGATTTTAATTTTTTACTTATTTTTTTTTCTGGAGGAGGACAGCTTACAAAGGCAAAAGTGCCCAGAGCCCATAGGTCTCAATGCAAACATGTTCTAAAAGTTCACATTAGTCCTAGGTAGTTTTAGGAAAGGACATGAAGCCTATTATGGCTAATATTTGCACAGTGATGTTTATATGAATAGCAAGAAGATATTGGGGAAATTATAAATACTGCTGTTAAGGGGAGTTGCCCTACAAATACACTGAATTCAACACATCTCAAATGTGTAATTTGAGGAATGCTGGGAGTGTTCCCCCTGGTAAAAAGTTGGTCCTCTTCAGCTGCTCCTCTAAATGGTATAAAATTCTACCACTAAAGATTAATTCCAAGCTGAGGACCATGGCAAATGCTTGCAATCCCAGCAACTCAGGAGGCTGAGACAGGAGGGTCACAAATTTAAGGCTACAGGCAGCCTAAGCAACCTAGGAAGACCCTGTAATAAAATAAAAGGGGCTGGGTGTATGGCTCCATGGCAGAGCACTTACCAAGCATGCACATGCACAAGGCCATCGGTTCAATCCCAAACACCATTTAAAAAAAAGAAAGAAAGAAAGAAATTGATTCCACCTCCAGAGTCAGTCTTTGGAGAACCACATTATCAAAAGAGTCTTTCTTTGCAACACTAACATTCTTTTAGGTCCACTTCTTTTACCCCCCAGATCCAGAACAACATGTTCAAAGCTTCTCAGGGGATTCTCTCTGGAAAAAAAAAGAAAATATAATGACAATATTTCATTTTATAGGAATGAAATCCTATTTCCTATCCTAAGCAGTTCCTATACACAGAGATGTAGCCATTCATGACTAAAGAACATTGCCTTCATTGTTGTTAACCAATATAGTAACCCTAAAAAATTTACTGATTGTTTTCCTCATACACTACCATAACTGGTAGCCATGTGTGGCTACTTAAATTTAAATTCATAAAAGTAAAATTACAAATTCAGTTTCTCATTGCACTGGCCACACATTGTGTGCTTATTGGACAGCAATTTCAGAACACTCCTGTAATTGCTCTTTCAAAGGATTTCAAGTAGAGAGGGACCACCCTTCTTGACATCCTGAAATGCAAGGGTAATGTGGGAAGTATTTAGACTCTATCTGAAGCATATTTTTTTTTCTTTCTACTTGTCAACTGATCCGCAACTACACAGACAGTTACTCTACTCTTTTCTAAACTTTCCAAACTGAAATGTCTATGAAAACAACTTTTCATTAACACTCCTCACCCTTTTCCAGTTGTGAAGAACCAGTAAATCCTATGCTTGATCCATTCAAGGAACTATAGAGGTTTTCCCCAAAACCATTTCTAAAACAGTCTTCACCCCAGAAAGTGATTGTTTATAAAACTTTCTTCCTCCTCCTTTTCTACTTCTTCCTCTTCTCCTTCTCCTCCTCCTTTTTCCTCCCAAAAGAAGTGACTTCTAGTTGTAGCCAATTTCTTAAATTTTAAAAGAACTTAAAGTCCCTTTTTGACCTCCAGGACATAACTACACAAGACAGTCCAATGAGATATGTCCTAGTGTGTCTATACATCTTCTATCAGTCAGCAGTTTTGCTCCCAAGAGTGCTCAGGTGTCAAATTTAGGACACAACAACACAATATCTAGCATTTATCCAATTCCCTGACTCCTGCTGAACACTGACATGAATATGTTAAATGCCAGCGCAGAGCAAGTTTTCATAGTTATGTAATAAAAACTCTTTAAAAAGAGTTGATAATTGAGGTACTAACACCATTTTAATTAAGGTGGCACAACTAGTCACTGGAAATAATGGGTGTGGCGCTGTCACACAGGCTGTAATTACATTAAGACTCTTGGTGACATGACAGATGGTGAGAATGAAGCTCTAGTGTTCTGTACATGTTGCCATCTGCAAGCTGAAAAATGCACATATAGCTCTGGGCAGCTATTACTCATTACTGAGGATTAAGATCCTGTTTTTCTATTTACAAAGGCAAAGGAAGGGACAAGACAGGAAAAACCATAAATATGAGTATGAATCAGTTCCCCAAAAAATTATATAAAAATATTTTAACTAAACTTTTAAAAATTCATTCAGAAATATTTGATGCTCATAACATCCAAGAATAAATTTGGAATATTGCCACAAAAAGATCCAGAAATTTTTAATAGCCTAAGTTAAATATCCTGCGATTTCTGAATCCAGCTGAAAAGATCTAGAGAGTCAATGCTAAGAGCAATGCACCAAAACTGTTTTGTTGTTGTTTGCAATTCTTAGAAGACCCCGTTCCTACCCCCTTGGCATGGTTTTGTCTTCAAAGGTCTAAGGAGAAAGGTAAGACACCTAAGCTGCAGACACCCTCGTACTTCATCTCAGCTGTGATATATACCTGCAGTATACAATCATCTGTAATATAGAGGAAAGCAAAAAGGCCTGGAAGGCATAAACACTTTTCAAGTGTTATGTCCTTAATTCTTCTTATTTTTTAAAAAAGAAAGTGTCTTACACAGAGCCCTACCATAAAAGGCAGTTAGTTCTCTTCTATCAAAGACATTTTCTTTTTAAATTCTAACACTCTGATATTATTTCATAACACAAATAATTATTTGGTTTTCATTTTGAAAAGTAATTTCAGCTATGTGGGACAGCTAAACATGGGAAACAGCCATGACAGAGGTGGTGGACAAACTCTAGGAGCTTACATGGCCTTCACCTACTCCCTCTGGACCAGGAATGGAAAACTTTTCCTGTAAAGGCCCCAACAGTACATAAAGTTGACCTTCTGTATTTGCCAATTCTTTTTCTATGGACTCAATCAATTGTGAATTGAAAATATTCAGGGGAAAAAGAAAAACTTTCTCTGCACTGAACATGTATAGACTTTTTCCTTGCCGTTATTCCCTAACCAATGCAGTATTGCAACTATTTACATAGCATTTACATTTTATTAGGTATTATAAGTATTCTAGAGATGATTTAAAGTATATGGAAGGATTTATACAAGTTACATGCAAATACTATACCATTGTTTTAGGAGGTTTTTTAAAATGACACATAATAACTGTACATATTTATAGTGTAGAGCATGATAATTTGATACATCTACACAATACGTGGGAGAAGGGCCTGGCAATCCACTCCCAAGGCAATCCCAAAACAGTCAGCCATTGAAAACCCTATGAGGGTCGCTATGAGTCGGATACTGACTCGACGGCACCTAACAACAACAACACAATATGTAATGACCAAATCAGGGTAATCAACATTTCCATCTCCTCAAACATCTGTCATTTCTTTTTGTTGGATACCTTTGAACCCTTCTCTTCTACTTCTTTGTACACACCTGTAAACCCAGCACGCAGGAGGTGGGGCAGGAGGATCTTAAGTTCAATGCCAGACTGGGCTACATAGTGAGACCCTGTCTCCAAAAAGAAGAAAGAAAGAAAGAAAGAAAGAAAGAAAGAAAGAAAGAAAGAAAGAAAGAAAGGAAGGAAGGAAGGAAGGAAGGAAGAAAGAAAGAAAGAAAGAAAGAAAGAAAGAAAGAAAGAAAGAAAGCAGGCAGGCAGGCAGGCAGGCAGGCAGGCAGGCAGGCAGGCAGGCAGGCAGGGAGGGAAGGAAGGAAATGTACACACATGTATATGCATATAAAATTGTTGTAAACTGTAGTCATCCTACTATGATGTAGAATACTAGAACTTATTCCTGGGTAGATGAATGATGGAAAAAGAAAGTATGGCTGGTTGCTGCAGTGCACAATTGTAATCCCAGTGACTCAGGAGGAAGAGTCAGGAAGATCGCAAGGTCGAGGCCAGAGGCAGCTTGCATAACTTAGTAAGACTCTGCCTTAAAACAAAAATTAAAAAGGGGTTGGGGTTACAACTCTGTGGAGCGCTTGGCTAGGATGCACAAGGCCCTAGGTCCAACCCTTAGTATGGCAGGAAGGAAGGAAGGAGGGAAGGAAGGAAGGAGGGAAGGAAGGAAGGAGGGAAGAGAGGGAAGGAGGAAGAGAGGAAGGAAGGAAGGGGAAGGGAGGGATGGAGGGAAAGAAGGAAGAAAAGAAAGAAAACGCTTAGCTGCTTACCTTTAAAATCAGATAATGATTGGAGCTGCTTTATTCACACATTTTTAATCTTCTACAATTCCCTAGAGAGCTTTATTAACATTGAGCTGTCTCCCTCATACTGTCAATACTGGGGACTTCCAGTCTGCAAATGGTGACAGAATCAGCTCTCCTCCCCTCTCATCCATATGCCCACAGTGCTTTGAAGACCCCATATAACTGTAACTATCACACTATGCTTTAGTTAGTTGTTTCATTTTGCTGGTTAAGAGGCAACATTGTTGTGTAGAAAGGGCAGTGTGGACTTTCCCTTGGACAGACCTGTCTTTCTTCTTGCTAACTATGTTCCTATGGCAAGTGGCTTTAACATGCTAAAATAGACTTTCCTTGCCCTTAAAATGAAGACCATCATGTGAGTGCTAGGGGCATTTTCGAGATTGGTGATTAGCAGGAAGTTGGGGAAGGGTGGCCTTCATTATTGTTCCATAGCCCTGCTGGATAGTAAGGTCATTAAGTGTAGGAGCATGTCTTCCTTATCTTTGTAGGAATCCCCAGTATCCAGCATCACACTGGATGCCCATTTTGGCAACCCAAAGGTCACCTGGAAGGCCTGCAAGAGAGTTCTAAAAGACAGCGGCATGTAGACCAGTATGCTGAGGAATGAATGTTACTGGCCTATCACCTTACCCCAGAGTCAAGTGGGAAGCTGTAGGAACTAGCCTACTCCTGGGGGATGGTAAGTGACATGGTGGAATTCTCCTTCTGGGACATTTGAAATTCTCAGATTAGAGACACCTAACAATTACTGCTTCTTTTCTGTTTTCATGTTTCATGATTTAATATGCATGTTTTACGTTAGCAAAGCTTCCTTCAGGTACGCTGTGGCCAGAGTGCTAGTGTTAGATGGTTTCCTGGTAAGCATCCACATTGGAGGGTTCCTTTTGGTACCAGGTGTGGAGATGTATTCAGGCCTGGGCTGTGCCATTGTGTGTCCCTTCCTCCTGTGTGTCTACCTGCAGCAGGAGGGGGACTGTTTGGGATGAGGAAGGGGACTAGCAAAAGGAGAGCGAGAGAATGAGAGAGAGAAACAAAAATAAAATTAAAAAAAAATAAAAAGTGCCACTAAATAATTTAGATAACAAATAGGAGATAAATCCTTCACACTATTCCTTACTGTGAAACATAGCATTCCCCTTGCATACAACATAAGCTGCAATGAAAAATTGGTTTAAAATTTTGAAGAAAGAATGGGAGTTGTATTCTATAAAAGCCTCAACATACTACAGTTTGCCTTTTCACCTTTGAAGCTGACTGCGTGACAAATTGTACTAACCATACTAAGTAAACAACACACCACAAGATTAAAGCCCCAAGTGTGAAAGTACCATTACTCATACGAAACACATATTTGCTTTACTGTTGCCATCAAATTGTAATTGTTCTTCTATGAGTTAAACATACCCCATGGTACAATGCTGATCAAAATCTGTGCCCTTGGCAATAGAAAAGGGAGACTTGAATTCTTTCGTCCATTGTATGGGCATGTTTTTCTGCAGCCAAAATGGTCGACTGGAATGAAATGTTTTTTTAAATGTCTTCCTCTATAAATGTTGCCAAGCCCAGCATTTTAGGTTGAGTAAGTAAAAAGGAATGATCTGCTTGACTGCTAAGTTCTACTGAAGCTTTAAGGCTTCAACAGGGGGAACAATCACAATTCCATGTTGAGAGTCTTAGAAAAGTTCAGATCTTCACCCCTAAAATAATGTGCATTGACTCATATTCACCCAATTGTCTGTTTCCTTTTCTGGGTTTCTTGCTCACCCCAAAGCCAATCACCAGTATTTCTTAGTAGCCATAGCAACCACTTAATTCTCATGATTACTGGAATAATTTGTTTTCTTTATTTAATTAGTACCACACCACCTAAAATTGAAAGATGATAATATTTTGAACTAGGAATCAGTGATAAATCACTGCTTCTAGAAAGGAGCTTTGCAGATGTTTTCCCAGCTGAACCCATAGTGCACAGGACTTCCTATCAGACATCTCACTTTATACACTACCTGATCCCATGAGGAAGGTGTCTTCTGAGGCCAGTTGCTTAACTTCCTACCAGGAGCCATTGGCTCACACCTGTTTGGTCATAGTAAGTGGCTCTTTAATGGGCTCTTTGTTGTCTTTTATTCCTCTGTCTACCCCCTTTTAGATAAGCTTCCACAGTGTAGAAATTTCCCATCTTTGTGTTCTGCCTCCTAAGTGAAGTAAAAGCCAGAGACTCACTTTCCTAGCTCCATTGCAGCTGGGCATGGATGGCAATGTGACCTGGTTGTTCTCAGCAAAGGCACTCCTTTCAGCACGTAATTCCAAAGAGAATTATATAGGAAAAATATAGTGCCTTTCTGAATCAAGTCTGGCAAGGGCAGAAGAGACACTACCTATGAGAACTCCCAAAATTTCAGAAGTGACATGGCAGAGGGCCTAGGTGCCCAGCAATCAAAGCTCAGGCCACAAGATTGCAGCCCAATGCTGACAGTAGTGGCACTCCCATTATGAATCTGGGCATCGACCCTCCAGGGTAGACTCTCTGCCTGATCCCGTGGTCCCTCTGGAGATTCTCTGAGCCACTTTAATAAACTTCAGAATGTTCTCTTCTCCATCATTAATTCATTCAATGTTCATTGAGGGAATGATATTCATAATAATATATTGTTCTGTGCCAGGCACTGTTGTAGGTGCTGACAATAGAGGAAAAACAAAACAAAAATCCCTCTCCTTATGGAGCTTATATGCTAGTGAAGAAGGGCAAACACTAAAAAAGTAAAATACATATACAGTATGTCAGATGAGTAGAAAAAGGAAAAGGAGAGTGTTAATTGGAGTAATAGGGATGTATTTTAAATAGGTTGCTCAGAAGACTTCAGACAAATGAAAAGGTGACATTTGAGTAGACCTGAATAAGTATGCTGCTACACCCTGGTGGAGGAAGGATGTCCCCATGGTAGGAATGGCAATGGTAAAGGTTGTGAGGTGAGAATATGTTCTATCTACAAAGGTTTATCAACAATGATTGCCATATCATTATAATCTCCCTGAAGTCATTCCTCTTCTCAGAGAAACAATACATGGAGAGAAATATTACCCTCATCCTAATCTGATAGTTGGAGTTTAATTTGGACAAGCTTCCTGGAAATAGCAAGCATAATGCAGGCAATATTTGAGTCCTACGGCCAAACCTGCCCATTTCCCTAAACACACACAGCATATACCTTCGTAATTACTAACGCAAAATATAACTTTAAAAACAGGTAGGTAGAGAACTTCATTAATGTTAAAACTTCAGGTGAGTTCATTTTGGAATCATTGCCATATGAATATTAGTTTAGAGGCAACCATAAACATTGGCACTTGAGGAAAACATTTTCTCCATCAAGTATTCATTCAGAGCTTTAAAAGAAATAAAAATTCTAGGAGATGAATCTTCATGTAGAGTTTTTATTTTAAATCTAACTATGATTCAAAATGGGAGAATGGCCTGGCAATCTACTCCCAAGGCAATACCGAAACAGTCAGCCAATGAAAACCCTATGAGGGTCGCTATGAGTCGGATACCGACTCGACAGCACCTAACAACAACAACAACGATTCAAAATCTAGAAGCACTAAAAGATTGACACACTTGAATACATAAAAACAAAACTGTATAGCAAAAACACCATAAGCAAAATTAAACAACAACAGATAAATTGGAAGAAAATATTTACAAGAGGTTAAAAAAAGGCTAATATCCTTCATATATAAAGAATGCTTAAAAACCAAAGGACAAAACAAAATCCTCATAAAAATGGAGAAAATACATGAACAGGCATTTCACTTAAGATACAAAAATGTTCCACAAACATATGAGAAAATGTCCAAATTCACTGGTAATTAGAAAACTCAAATTAAAACAACACTAAGGTATCGGTTCTTACCTATCAACTTGGAAAAAAAGAAAAAGCCTGGCAACTCATTGTGTTGATAGGGCCTTGGGGAAATGGGCACTTCCGTACATTGCTGGTAGAAATGCAGGTGGTATAATGCTTCTGGAGAAAAATCTGGTGATTCTTTTTTTAATAGTTTCAGTATTTTAATATATCCCTTGGGCAAATGAAAAAGATGCCATTTGTTTATATCCAACTTACTTGAAAACACAGATTATAGGCTATTTCTCCAAAATATCTTACATATTTGTGTAGTACAGATGATCCCTGACTTATGATAGTTTGGCTTATGGTTTTTGAGTCTACAATGATACAAAAGTGATAAGCATTTGATAGAAATTGTACTTCAAATTTTTAGTTTTTAGGAGTAATATACTGTGGCCATGAGCCACAGGTCTGAATCAGCCACGTGATCATGAAGATAAACTGACACTACTGTGTACTCTGCCGCCAGCACTTTCTGGATACAGGTACTTCAAACTTGCCAATTCTTAACAAAATTAAATACGTATCTACCTTTTGACTCCGGGCTGGGATTTAGCTCAGTGGGTAGAGCACTGCGCTGCAGTCTCTGAGGCCCCAAGTTCAATTCCCAGCACTGCAAAAATGGGAGAAGGGCCTGGCAATCCACTCCCAAAGCAATCCCGAAGTACTCAGCCATTGAAAACCCTATGAGGGTCGCTATGAGTCAGATACCGACTCGATGGCACCTAACAACAACAACCTTTTGACTCCAGCAATCTCACTTCCAGAGATTCACCCTGAAGTTGTTGTTGTTAGGTGCCATTGAGTCGGTCTCTAACTCATAGTGATTGAATGTACAATGGGTGAAATACCACTGTCATGCTTCTCTGCTATTTATATTATTTTCAATGGCTGTTTTTTGGAAGTGGGTTGCCGGGTCCTTTTCCCAAGCCTACAGTACCTGGTGTTCCCAGACGGTCTCCTATCCAAGTACTAACCAAGCCCAACCTGGCTTAGCTTCTAAAATCTAAAGGGATCAGATGCCACATTAGGATAGCTGCAGGCTACCCTGAAGTTATACCACCAAAAGTACATATCCAGCATTATTTATGTAATCACAAGATATTGAAAACAATCTAAGTGAACATGAACATATAAGTAGCTGAATATATTATGGTATATCCATACACTGAAGTACTCTTTTCTTTAAAGCAGCCAAAAAGCTATTAAGCAATTTGGAGTTCTTTCCAGGGTATAATATAAAATAAGGAAAGTAATTGCAAAAGGCCTTTTATGGTATATTATCTTTTGTGTAAAAAATAAAGGGATATTAGAAAATGCACATGTATCTGCTCACTTGTGAGAAAGAAAAGCAGAAATTAAAGCAGAAACTAAAGACATTAATTACCTACCGAAGATGAGTTGTGGTGGTTTAGGTGCTGCTGAGTCCAACTCATAGTGACCCTATGTAAAACAGAATGAAACACTTTGTGACACTGTGACAGGCACATGATTGTTTTTATGTTTAAGCCCATTGTTTCAGCCACTGTGTCAATCCATCTACTTGAGGGTCTTCCTTTTTTTCATTGACCCGCCACTCTCCCGAACATAATGTCCTTCTCGAGGGATTGGTCCCTCCTGATAACATGTCCAAAATACATAAGATGCAGTCTAGCCATCCTTGCTCCCAAGGAGTACCCTGGTTACACTTCTATGACAGATCTGTTGGTTCTTTTGGCATCCATGGTATATTCCATATTCGTCTTCCAGCACCATAATTCAAATGCATCAATTCTTCTTCTGTCTCCCTTACTCAATATCCAGCTTTGACAAGCATGTGATGCAACTGTAAATTCCATGGCGTGAGTCAGGTGCACCTTTGTCTTCAGTGTGACTTCTTTACTTTTCAACACTTTAAAGACGTCTTTTGCAACAACTTTTCCCAATGCAAAGCATCTTTTAATTTCTTGACTGCTGCTTCCATGGGTGTTAGTGGTAGAACCAAATAAAATAAAATCTTGGAAAACCTCTATCTTTTCTCCATTTATCATGAAGTTGCTTACTGTCCCAGCTGTAATGATTTTTGTTTTGTTGATTTTGAGCAACAATCAATACTAAAGGTTGTGTTCTTTGATCTTCATCAGTAAATGCTTCAAATTTTCTTTGGTTTCAGTGAGCAAAATTGTGTCATCTGCATAACACAGGTTGTTAATGAATCTTCCTCCAATCCTGATGCCATGTTCCTCTCCATAAAGCCCAGCTTCTCAGATTGTTTGTTCAACATATAGATTGAAAAGGTATGGTGAAAGGATACAGCCCTGATGTACCTTTCTTGACTTTAACCCAGGCAGTGTTTCCTTGTTCTGTTCAAACAACTGCCTCCTGATCCATGTCGAGATTCCTCATGAGGACAATTAAGTGCTCTGGAATTCCCATTCTTCACAATGTTATCCATAATTTGTTGTGAACCACACAAATGTCTTTGCATAGTCATTAAAACATAAATAGACATCTTTTTGGTATTCTTTGCTTTTGACTAATATCCATCTGACATCAGCAGTGATGTCCCTGGTTCCATGTCCTCTTCTGAATCTAGCTTGATTTTCTGGTAGTTCCCTGTTAATATACTGTTGCAATCACTTGGAATAATCTTTAGCAAAATTTTGCTTGCATAAGCTATTAATGAGGATGGGTAGGAATGTGTAAGAAAGATACCTGGTGTGGAGAAAAGGGAATAAGGTAACAGGATAAGGTGGGTTCTCTGACTCCTAAAGTTATAGTGATGTTTCTCACACTTCTAAAAATAATAATAATTAATCAAATACAGCCAGGTTGTGGAGGGAGCCCAAAAATAGAATTAAAATGGTAACATGAAATTAAATATATTATAAACAACTGGCATAAGTACACCATAGGGGATGTGGAGGAAAAGAACTAACCCCAGTAACTCTGGAAAACTTTTGATACTATAAGTATAAAATCAAAAGGAACTGTACACAAGTATTGGACTCCTATTAGCAAGCCTATTTCTCTAAAAGGTATGAGTTAACAATTGTATAACTTCAAATACGTATTGTAGGATTGAACAAGTAATCAAATATCTGTAGATGAGAGCTACATTTTTCATGGTTGGAGAAAGACATTACAAATAAGCTCTGTGGTATTAAATTTGGAATTGGAAGGAGCAGTTTGAAACCATGGAGATACAGGTATAAACAGATAAATTGTTATACATATACACATGCAGATAAACAGATTAAAAAATGTTCATATAGATATGTTTGTTAGTGTACATTTACATGTATTTCCTAACTCTCTCCAATATAAAATCCAGAGGGCAGTGACTCCCTAGAAGCAAAGAGTGCACCCAGGGCTCAGATCTTGGATTCTAATACCACTTTCTAACACAAAGAACTTCTTGAAGAATTGTTTGAATCAGTACTACAGGAGGGAAACTGCAAAACAGGCCAGGAACATCTTATGGTACTAGTAAGTAAAGAAATACTCAGGAAAAGGATGGGGAATGTTAGAAGGACACAGAATATAATCTCCAGAATAAAATAAATACTCACGAGTCCATACTCATGGAGAAATGGAGCAGAAGGAACAAGTTTTCCATGCCAAAGAATTCCAGTGATGAAGAGAAAGAAAATCTTCACTGAATTCCACTGTAATGATTGCTGCAGGCAAGGTCCACCAGTGGGTGCTAAAATTAGTGTGTGAAAGCTTAATCATTAACAGGATATTTGCATACTTTCATATATTTTCTCTAACATACTTCTCAATTACAGAGAGAAAAAGAACAACTGAATAGTAGACAGATCTGGCCAAAAATACCTTAACTAAGTGATCAGTGTTTTGTATTAGTAATTTTTAATGTACAACTTAATGGGTCTCATTATGACATTTCCATATATGCATTTCATTGTACATTGCTCACATAACTTTCCCCGTACCCTCTCATGACGCTCCTCCCCCATCCCCAACCCCCCTTCAATGGTCTCTTTTCTTACTTGCATGTCTTTTTGTGAGACTACTTATCTATATATTTGCATCCCAATTTTGATATGTCCAAATTTTTTTCTATACTGATGTACCTTTTTATATTTTCAGCAGTATTACATGAGTGATCCAGTCTGTTTACATTATTGCCTTGGTATTATTACTATTTTTATTTTAGCTATTCTAGTAGGTTTTTTTTTATTCTATCTTCCCCTTTTTTTCAACATACTCATAAAGTTGTGCTGTTTACATTGACAGTGACCTCTCCCCCTTTATCCCTCCTCTTTGGCCCTCCTCCCCCACACATCTTCTCCAGTCTTTGCTTCCCTCTGATAGATCCCTCCCTCCTTCTTTTTTTTCACTCCTTAAATTGTCCCTTCTATGCAAGTTTAATTGCACTTTTTTCATATTTCAATTTATGTACAGGATATTTTCCTTCCTTTAAGTTTTATTCAACACCCACATGAGTGAGAGCATATGGTATTTCTTTTTTTGGTCTTGTGTTCGTTAACTTAAGATGATGTTCTCCAATTCCATCCATTTTGCTGCAAATGACATTATTTCATTTTTTAAGTTGCTAAGTAGTATTGTGTATATGTACCATAGTTTCTTTTTTATCCATTCTTCTGTTGATGGGCACTTTCGTTGATTCTATATCCTTACTATTGTGAAAAGTGCTGCATTAAATATGGAGATGCAGGTGTCCCTGTGGTATGATGACTCAAGTGGTCAATGTTAACATTACCAGTAATAAGACACATGGACATCATGCAGCCCTGATAAAATACTCTAGAAAAGCCAGGCACAGTGGTGCACACTTGTAATCCCAGTGACTGGGGAGGCAGAGGTAGGAGAATTGCAAGTTCCAGACCAGAGGCAGTCTGCATAATTTAGTGAGACTCTGTCTCAAAAAAGTAAAAAAAAAAATGAGCTGGAGGTGCAGCTCGGTGGTCCAGCACTTGCAAAGCATGCAAGCACAAGGCCCTCGGTTCAACCCCCAGTACCATTAAAAAAAAAAAAAAAACCTCTAGAAAGACACAATGTTACTTATATGGGATTCTTGCCAAAACCATGTAATCTGAATCTAATCCTAAGAAAATATCAGATAAACTCAAATTGACAGACATTTTACAAAAACATTGATGAGTATTCATCAAAGGTTTCAAGGTCATAAAAAATGAGAAGTGACAGAGAAGCCATCACATATTATAGGAGATAAGGAGCCCTGACAACTCAGTGCAAAGCAGGATGCTGGATTTGGATCCTAAAACAGATAAAGGACAGGGCAGAATGGACTGGTAAAACTGGCATGTCTTTGGTTGGTTGGTTGGTTTGAGATAGGACTGGCCTTGAACTTGTGATCCTCCTGCCTCAGCCTCCCAGGTGCTGGAACTATAGGTGTTACCCACCAGGCCCAGCCGAAAGCAGTATGCCTTATTAACAGCATTACACTAATGCTAATTTCCTGGCTTTGATCATCATGCTGTGGTTATGTAAGCTAACATCATTTCTAATGTAAGGCTGGCTGAAATCTCACTACTCTTGGAACTTTTCTGTAAGTCCAAAATCATTTCAAAATAAAAGTCAAATTAAAATCTAAGGCTCTAAAGCCATCTGTCCTTTGAGTTTCCATTTTTCTCTAATTTTTGAGACCAAAGATTTATCTTCTTATTTAGTCAGGACAGAGCTAGTCACCTCCCTCTGTCATCCCTGCTCAGAATTCAAAATTCAAGCAGGAAATACTGCTGATCACCGTTTCGTGAATACTGTCCCTCTCTCCCACAGCTTACTTCTCTTACCCATTCAAACCTTGTGCATGTCCACTACTAGTTAAGCGAGTCAATGCTCAAGTTTTGCCTCACTCCTGCTTTTCCTGGATGGAGCCTGGAGATACATACTTTTATCTCCTGTACTGTGAAAGCAATCCAAAGATGAACTACTCCATGTTACTATATGAGTTGTTGATGTAGAAGTCAGTATTGGTTGAGATGAACATTAAGTTAATATTCCTCTGACTGTCACCACAATGACTTCCATGTCCTGTTTGCTAAGAGAATTTGAATTGATCACATGGCTTGTTTATAGCAATAGCAGAGAGAGTGTTTTAGTTACAAGGACAACCAGTTATCTGGGGTTTCTTTACAAGAGTTTGGTGCCTTCATCTTCTGGTGACTTAGAAATCATTCCATCATCATGACTTAAAGAAAAAAAAAACCTGCAGCAAAGAATAAGTTATCTTCACTAAACAAGTACTGATTTAGGCAATGGAAGACAATTTTTTTTTTTTATTTTACATACATAGTTTTATATTTTTTTGGTACGGGGGGCGGGGTTGAACCTAGGATCTCACACATATTTTGCAATTGTTCTGCTGCTGGGTTGCACCCACAACCCACTTTCTATTTTTTATCTTGAGACAGGTTCTCACTGAGTTACATAGGCTGCCTCTGGCCTCAAACCTACAATCCTCCTGCCTCCACCTCTTGAGTTGCTGGGATTATAGGCATGAGCCACCGTGCACAACAGTCGATATTTTTTTAATAAGACAAGAGAAGATCATAAAGTAAAACTGTATCAGGAGCTTGGTGATTTAAGTTCAAATGAGAATTTTCCTGCTAACTGCCTCAATTTCTCTCTGTTATGGCTTGAATATGAAATATCCCCTCAAAGTCTCACATGTTGAAGGTTTGGTCCTCAGCTGATGGACCCAGTTACTGAGAGGCAATTGGATCATGAGGGCTCTGACCTAATCAATACCACTGATGGAGTCACAACTTGAGAATGTTATTGGGAGGTGGTGGAAACTTTCAGAGGTTGTGCCTCGTTGGAGGAAGAAGGAAAAAGTCAGAGGACTAGTACTACCCAACTTTAAAACTTACTATGATGAAACACAATAGGGAGACCAGTAATATACCTAGACAGATGGAATCATCTGTATCTTTGACAAAGGAGCAAAAGTCATTCAATGGAGAAAGGACAGTCTGTTCAACAAATGGTGCTAGAACAACTGGACTTACATTCACACATAAAAAAGTGAATCTACCCAGGCACAATGGCACAGACCTATAATTCCAGCTACTCAGGAGATGGAGGCAGGAGGATTGCAAATTCAAGGCCAGAGACAGCCTGCATAACTTAGCAAGACTCTAACTCAAAATTAAAAATGGGCTTGGGGTGTGTATGGCACTTGTAAAGTATGTGCAGAGTCCTGAGTTCAACCCCCAAGTACTGGGGAAAAAAAAAAAAAAACAAAGAATCCAGACACAGAACTTACACTTTTCACAAAATTTAACTCAAAATGAATCATTGACCTAGACCTAAATGTAAAAAACTATAAACTCCTAGAAAGTAACATAAGAGATAATCTAATTGTCCTTAGGTTTGACAATGACTTTTTAGTTATAACATCAAAAATAAGCCATAAAGGAGAAAAATAACTTAGACTTCATTAAAGTTAAAAATCTCTGCTCTACAAAAGACATTGTCAGTGAAATAAAAAGAAAATCCACAGCCTGGGAGAAAATCATTCCAGAACACATATTTGATGAAGGAATTAGCATCCAAGATATACAAAGAACCCTTATAATCTTAATAATAAGAAACAACTCTCATTTATTGCTATAAGAAGGCAAAGTGGTAAAGCCACTTTGGAAGACAGTTTGGACATTTCTTACAAAACCAAATATACTTTTATCATATGGTCCAGTAATCATGCTCCATGGTATTTATCTATATGAGTTGAAAACTTATGCACAAACAAAAACCTGCACACAAATTTTTATAATAGCCTTATTCATAATTGCTAAGACTTGGAAACATCCAGAATGCCCTTCAGTAGGTGAAGTGATAAACTGTAGAGCATCCATACAATGGAATATTATTCAGCATCCTTTAAAAAAAGAAATACCAAGCCATGAAAAGATGGAGGCAATTTAATGCATTTGCTAACTGAAAGAAGCCTACCTTAAAAACGCACATACTGCATTCTCTGAAGCTTACCATCCATTTTGTTTGTTTCCACCAAGTTCTTGGGGCCACTACCCATCTAAATGGTTTTGAAAAACATTTATGGCTTAAGTTTTTCAGGGCTTTCTGGCGTTTGCTGAGAGTTTTTTAAACTTGCTGCCAACAACCATGAGGTGAACAACTTTGCTCTACCACATGCTCCTGCCATGATATGCTGCCTCACCATATGTCCAAAGGCAACAGAACCAAGCAACCACAGCCTAAAACCTCTGAGGTCATGAACCAAAATAAACCTTTCTTCTTTATAAGTTGATTTATCTCAGGTATCTGTTATAGTAATGGAAAGCTGACCAACACACAAAAAAATCTCAAAAATTTTAGCAGCCTAGAGTATTAAATACCTGCTGCTGTAGCCCTGTGGTGACTGATCCCATCAGATCTTGGAAGCTAAGCAAGGTCTGGTTAGTACTTGGATGGGAGACCACCTGGGAACACCAGGTGCTGTAGGCTTAGGAGAAGGACCTGGCAACCCATTCCCTAAAATCAATCCACCATTGAAAACCCTATGAATAGTAGAGAAGCACTGACAATAGTGTTTCACCTGTTGTATGTAGGGTCGCTGAGTCAGATACCAACTCGACGGCACCTAACAACAGCAACAAGAGTGTTAAAGGTTTAATTCTTGCTCATATGGTATGTCCACCATGGGTCTGCTATGTCCCTGTTCCATGCTATCTTCCCTCTGAGATGAGGTGTAGGAATAAAGCAGCCTATCTCACAAGTTGCTGGTCCTCATGGGAGAGATAAGATGATATGGTAAACCATGAACTAGAGTTTAAGTATCTACTTACAAACTGCATGTCACTTCTGCCCTGATTCCATTGGCCAAGGCAAATTACACAACTACTCCTGATCTCGAGAGTGGGAATATATAATCCTACCAGAAGGAGCGCACCTCAAGTCCTAAGGCCAAGTCAGATCCAGTGGGGTGAAGAACTATGAGCTGTTCTCTAAGAAGGCTAGCAAATGCACCGAAATATTGTAAAATCTACCAAAAACCAGGTTCACCGGGTTTGTGTTTTTTCTGGCTTTAAGAAATAATGTTGGAAGTTTTCTCCTCTTCCTAAGTTCTAGATCAGTTTAAATGGTATTTGTATTTGCTGATCCTTGAAAGGCTGAAAGAATTTACTAATCAAACATTTGAATCCACAGCCACTTAGGTTACCCTCTCAAAAACTTCCCTAGTCAGTGGTCTGTTCCAATTTCTGCTCCTTTTGAGGTGTACTTATTCATTTATAGATTTTTAAAAAGCATCCATGCAATCCAGCTTATTAAATATATTTGTATAAAGTTGAATCAAATATTCTTATAATTTAGTTGTTTAAATTTCCTCTGCATCTCTTGTTATATCTTGTTGTTTCTGTTGCTATGTTTAGGGTGCCATGGAATCAGATCCGACTCATAGCAACCCTATGTACAACAGAATGAAACACTTCCCAACATTGTGCCATGCGCACAATCTTTTTATGTTTGAGCCCATTGTTGCAGTCACTGTGTTTCTTCTCATTTTGAGCCATGCCACATCAGCAACAGGAAGTTGAGGGGCTTTACTCCATTCCCATTATTAAGGTTGACTCTACTTTGAGGAGGCAACTCTTCCTTAGCCATTTCTTGAATGCCTTCCAGCCTCAGGGAGCTCATTTTCTGGCATTTTATTGACAGTGCTTCTCTGCTATTCATAGGGTTTTCAATGGCTAAGTGTTTTGGGAGTGGGCTACCAGCTCCTTTTCTCCAGTCTGTCTTTATCTGGAAGCTCAGCTGAAACCTGTCCACCATGGCTGGCCCTGCTGGTATCTGAAATACCAGTGGCATAGCTTTCAGCATCACAGCATAAGAGTAACATAAGAGATAATTTAGTTACCTAGCTTCCACAGCATGACAAGCTGACAGACATGTGAGGGCTCAAATAAGTTACACTCCCATTATATTATTTATTGTTGTTGTTAGGTCCTCTCAAGTCAGGGTCCAACTCATAGTGACCCTCAAAGGGCTTTTAATGACTGATTATTTCACAATTGCTTTGGAAGTGGATTGCCACATCCTCCCATTTTTGCGGTGCTGAGGATCAAATTCAAGGTCTCAGACAGTGCAGAGTAGCACTCTAACAAGCTAAACCCCAGCCCAAATATTATTTATAATATTGTAATTCTTTTAAAAAATTCTTTATAATAATATAAGAGAAAATTTGAAGTTAACTCTTACCTAAGTGATCCAAATGATGTCAGGAACCAGATATCCTAAGAAAAATCTCCCAACTGGCGCAGGGCAAGTAGACTTTCTGTAATTACCAACATATGAAAACACACTGAATGAGATAAAACACTTTTTCACATTTATTCACATTTATCATCACATTTATTCTCTCAACAATCCTGCAAGGGGGATACTATTTGCACCATCGGAAAGATGAGAAAGCTGATACCCACAGCAGCTGATTGTGAGTGGGTTGCTGGGTCCATCTCCCATGCCTACAGTACCTGGTATTCCCAGGCAGTCTCCCTTCCAAGTACTACCAGGCCTGAACCTGTTTAGCTTCTGAGATCTGATGGGATCGGATGCCATAGAGCTATGGCTGCAGGCTTCTCAAGATTACATAGCCCATATTCTTTCCATTATTCTACACTGTTGAACACTTTAATTTAAATAGAGCTTTGGTTAAATTTATTTCCACATCTCTGGTTGTTGTTAGGTGCCATCAAGTCAGTGTCTGACTCATAGCGACCCTATGTACAATGGGCAAAATACCACCGTCGTGCTTCTCTGCTATCCATAGGGTTTTCAATGGCTGACTGTTTTTTGGGAGTGGGTTGCCAGGTCCTTCTCCCAAGCCTACAGCACCTGGTATTCCTAGGCGGTCTCCCATCCAAGTACTCATCAGGTCTGACCCTGCTTAGTTTCCGAGATCTATCAGGATTGGACACCACAGTGGTATGGCTGCAGACTATATTTCTGGTTAGAATCTACTAATAACTACATATGTTTGTTGAACCTACTTTGTCTATACAGCAATAAGCAAATATCTTGGGTTCTTTCTAAGGAAAAACTAGTTACTCCTTGGAAACATCAATTTACTTCAGAGAAAGGGCCTATGAAAGGGGCACTTCTCATGGTTTTCAAAAACATACTGCCATCTTGTGGAAAAAAGTGAGCTGAGGTTGGCTCTCCTAAAACAGTTTCAATTTCACATGATCAACAGGCAGTAAGAACAGCTTCCAGAAACATTTTCTATTTGAGTTGTGCCTCACATAAAAATAAAAATATATCCATTTCATATTAGACACAGTAGTTAAGGCTACCTTTTTCATGTAAACCACAAAGCTAGATCCAATAAGACTCATTCATTCAGCACATATTTAATTTACTAAGCACCAATACTTTATATATTGTGCATAAAATCAAAAATACGAAGGTAAATAAGGATGTCATCTGTGTTTATAGAATATAGATGCTATCCCTGTACAGGCTAAGAATATGTACGTTTGAAGATAATGAATTGAGTTTCAATCCATTTCTACCACCAATTGTGTTACTTTAGACAAGTCACTTAAACTTTCTATGTCACCTGTTTCATCAAGCACAGAATTGGAGTAATAATAGCACCTGCCTCGTACAGTTATCCAGTACTCTGTGGAATATTAAGCACCATCCATGTAGGAGGAGAAGGTCTTCATGTAGAAAGCATTTCCTTAGATGAAAACAAGCATCAGGGATGAGAAGTTACCAAGGACTTTGGAGTGGGGCAAAAAGTCCTACTCTCCAGAATCAGAGTAAGCCTTGTTGGTTTATCCTATTACATTCCTCAAAATGTACAGAAACTTAGGTAGAACCTTATCCATGCAGAATTGCTTATCATTACAAAAGAGTGAACACCAGCTGAGTGCTCACCAGTAGGGGCTTGGTTAACTGAATATGGCACATCTATTCAGTGATATAGGAAGCCAACATAAAAAAGAATGAAGTAGAACTATACGCACTAAGTAAGGCAAGTTAGTCAAATTCATTGTAAGTGGAAAGTTGAAATGCAGAACTGCAAGTATAGGGTGCTCCCATTTGTTTAGAAATGAGTTTACACATTCAGCAGTGATGTGTGTGTGAAGAGCACCATATTGATTGTCTCCCTTACCTTCTGTTCCATCTTCCTTCCTGGATACCTTCAGAATGGCAGAACTGGAAGCTAAAAACCACATTTTCCAGATGTCTCTGCAGGTAATGTTTAGGCTGCAAAACTGGGCTCCTCCAAGTAGATGCTTTAGGAGGCAGGAGTGAAAGGAGGGCCAGCTCTCTGCTTGTTCTTGTCAACAAGTAAGTCAGGAGATAGCAATTAAGAGGTGACTGTGGTGAAGAGACTCAGCCACCCAGCGTATATTCCCTGGCTTCTTGGTAGTAGTAGTAGTAGTAGGGGGTTTTGCTCTCTGAAGCTGTGGGCTCTATTTGTAGGAGCCTCCCCAACCACCCGGGCTGGGATTTAGCTCAGTTGGTAGAGCGCTGCGCTGCAGTCTCTGAGGTCCTGAGTTCAATTCCCAGCACCGCAAAAATGGGAGAAGGACCTGGCAATCCACTCCCAAGGCAATCCTGAAACAGTCAGCCACTGAAAACCCTATGAGGGTCGCTATGAGTTGGACACCAATGCGATGGCACCTAACAACAACAACCCCAACCATCTATATTCTTTCAGCCCTTCCAATGATTTCAGAAGGACTTAGGTCTCTATATTAAATCCTGCTTTAGTTTACTAGAATGATTTCTATTTCCTGTAATGAACCTTGACTATTACAGATATGTAAGAAACTGGTAGTAGCCCTATGATTGTCAATGCGTTAACTTGTTATTTAATCCTTAGGCTAAAGGATATCCAGATAGTTGGTAAAACATTATTGTGGGTGTATCTGTGAGAGTGTTCCCTGAAGAGATTAGCATTTGAATCAGTCCACCTAGAAAGCAACATTTGCCCTCACCAGTGTGAGTGAGCATCATTTGTTCTGTTGAGGGCCTAGATAGAACAGGAAGGCAGAGGAAGGTTGAATTCATTCTCTTCTTGAGCTGACACAGCCATCTTCTCCTGTCCTTGGACACTGGCGCTTGTATTTCTTTGGCATTCAGATTCTGGGCCTTAGGCCAGCATCCCCTGCCCTCATTCCTTTTTTTTTTTTTTTTTTTTTTTCCGGTCCTGGTGATTGAACTGAAGGCCTCGCGCCTGCATGCTCTGCAAATGCTATACCACTCAGCTGCACCCTCAGTCCATTTTTTTACTTTTTGAGACAGGGTCTCACTAAATTACGCAGACTGCCTCTGGTCTCGAACTTGCGATCCTCTTGCCTCCGCCTTCCTCCTGCCTCCGCCTTCTGAGCCACTGGGATTACAGGCATGCGCGGCTGCGCCCGGCCTCCTGCCCTCGTTCTGAACCTTCAGACTCAGATTCAGGATTACACCTCCAGCCTTCCTCATTCTCCGTGTTGCAGATGGCAGATCATAGGAGAGCTTGGCCACCATAATCCCACACAATATACATCCTATTGGCTCCATTTCTCTGGAGAACCATAGTACAAGTCTTTAGCTTAGAAGAAAATTGGCTGAGACATGAAAGGAATGGAGATTTTTCTTCTCATCACATGCTCTTTTGTACTGTCAGAAACTTGTTGCTATGTGTGTATCTTACAAAAGGCAAGCTCTATGTGTACTGATATGGAACTACAGCTATGGGGTATTATTAAATTTTTAAAGCAATGTAAACAGTATTATATATAGCATGTTTCAACTGCATTGGGGAAAAAATCTATATGGAAACTAAATATGTATTATTGTTGTTGTTAGGTGCCATCGAGTCTGACTCACAGTGACCCTCATACGGTCTTCAATGGCTGATTATTTCAGGATTGTTTTCAGAAGTGGACTGCCACATCCTTCTCCCATTTTTTGCAGTGCTGGGGATCGAACCCAGGTCCTCAGAAAGTGTGGAGCAGCGCTCTACCAACTAAGCTAAACTCCAGCCCCATAAACATGTATTGTTGCTGTTAGGTGCTGTTGAGTCAGTATCCGACTCATAGTGATCCTACATACAACAGGTGAAACACTATTGCCAGTGCTTCTCTGTTATTCATAAGGTTTTCAGTGGCTGATTATTTTTGGGGAGTGGATTGTCGCGTCCTTCTCCCAAGCCTATAGCACCTAGTGTTCCCAGGTAGTCTCCCATCCAAGCACTAATCAGGTCTGACCCTGCTTAGCTTCCAAGAGCTGACAGGATCAGACATCACAGTGGTACAGCTGCAGCCATAAATATGTATGTTGTTGTTGTTGTTGTTAGGTGCCGTCGAGTCGGTATCCGACTCATAGCAACCCTCCTAGGGTTTTCAATTGCTGACTGTTTCGGGATCACCTTGGGAGTGGATTGCCAGGCCCTTCTCCCATTTTTGTGGTGCTGGGAATTGAACTCAGGACCTTAGAGACTAGCACAGCGCTCTACCTACTGAGCTAAATCCCAGCCCATAAGTATGTATAGGCATACATAAATATAGACATATAAATGTATGGATGAGAATGCCTCCGAAGAGGGTAACCAGCTGGCTGGAGGAAGGAATTAGTCTCATCACTGTCCACTGTGTACTTTAGAATCTGATACCCTGTATGTAGGCTGTCCATTCAAAACTATCTTGTTAATTAAAGTTAAAAATTTAGCAAGATATATTTATTTTTATTTATTTAATTTTTGTAGTAATGAAGGACTGAACTCATGGTCTCACATATATTTTGCAAGTGCTCTACCACTGACCTGCACCCCTAACCTCTTTTTTACATTTTATTTTGAGACAGGGAGTCCCTAAGTTACAAAGGCTGCCTCTGGCCTTAAATTTGCTATCCTCCTGCCTCTGCCTCCTGAGTTACTGTGATTACAGGTGTGCATTACCGTGCCTGGAAAAAATTTAGTAAATTTTAAAAGAATAATTTTCTTTAGCCAGGGCACAGACATCTTATTCGTGATTACAAGGAGGTAACACTAAAATAAAAATGGAGGCTGGGTCTTAGACAATTTGAACAAGAGCTAGGAAAAACTTGGTAGACTGGGATTTTAAAACTGAGAGAGAGAAAGCCTGAATAAACTCTCTAGCTCCACTTGCTTTTAGTTACTTCTTTTAGTTGACTTTAAAAATCATTGACTTTGGAGGTCACAGAGCTGAGTAATATATTGTTACTCTCCTGTTAACTCTGCTGTAGATAATACCTCTGATGTGTGGTCAAGATGATAAAGGTTGTCTACATTAGTGAGCAAAGACTTGAAGGCCATTTTTGTTGAAACCACTGACTTTTCACTTGGGTGTGTGCAGATGTCAAATGGGTGACCTTTTGATATCAGAGGGCCAAAACTCCACTCTCAGATCACACTAATCCTGCCCTTTTGTGAATACATATCTTACGAAGAACCATGAAGACTGATTATGCATGTGCAGACCACTGATTACTTCACCTCCAATCACTTTTCCCTATGCCTTAGACCAGTCAGTTTCTTTATCCTATAAATATCCCAAAGCCCTATCCTCAGGGAGGTGCATTTCAGACTTGGTCTCATCTCCTATGCTTGGCTACTTTGTGAACAAACTCTCTTTTATTAAATTCACCACTTCAGTGATTGGCACACTGCATGGTGGGCAAGATGGGCCTGTTTGGTAACAATTTGCTTCCCGCCATCCATGGAAGCTGCTGGGAACAGTCTTTTCATAGTCCCCACTGTGCTGGCCCATAATCAACCTCTCCAAAATTTAACACTCCTCTTTAAGAGAGTATTAGGCTTTCCATTCCTCTCTCCCTTTCATCTGTTCTCTGCCAATGCTAAGAAAATGATCAAATAAGTTTTATGTTCAGGGCTGGGCTCCTCACTAACTGTTGTAGTTTCAAAAGTACATGCCTGTAATCCCAGCCACTCGAGAGGTAGAGGCAGAGGACCATGCGTTCAAGGCCAGGGTCAGCCTGCATAATTTAGTGAGACCCCTATGTAAAATAAAAAATAAAAAATAGGCTGTGGGAGCAATCCAGTGGTAGAGCACCCACAAAGTATGTGCAAGGCCCTGGTTTCAATCTCCAAGTATCACAAAATTAAATTTAATTAAAAAAATAAAAAGTAGATACTCTCTTCCCTAATTCCCAAACTCTCTTTTACCTGTTCATGTCAAAGTGTACCATTTGTCATAGTACTTATATTTCAAATGCACTGGCTAAAACATAGAAATGTAAAAATGAAAATAGCTCAGAGGATTTCCTCTTTTAATTAGTGAAGGGAAAGGGAGAAGTAACCTGACAAAATCTGAAAGTGTTAGGTATTCCTCCAAAGGAGGGGATAGCAGCCATTCAGGGCAGAGCACTGTCAACAAGGAGGCTGAGGAAAATGGAAACCTATCAGAATCGGCGGGCTGGGATTTAGCTCAGTTGGTAGAGTGCTGCGCTGCAGTCTCTGAGGTCCTGAGTTCAATTCCCAGCACTGCAAAAATGGGAGAAGGACCTGGCAATCCACTCCCAAGGCAATCCCGAAATAGCCACTGAAATCCCTATGAGGGTTGCTATGAGTCGATACCGACTCGATGGGAACTAACAACAACAACATCAGAAAAGATGAGTTTGCTATTGTGTGGGATCTTGTTGAGAGAATCTCGATGTGATATGTAGCTGCCTGTACTTGTCTAGAGAGGAGGTCAGCTAAGCATTTCCAGTTAAGGAAGAGAATGGTGAGACCTTCTAGGGCATGGTGATAGCTGACTTCAACATAAGAAACCTCAAGAGAACAGAGAGCTGCCAGCGACAACCAATGTTATCGCAGTCCCAGCACCTCAGGACACAGCTTGTGGTCTAGAAATGTTTGTTAAATGAATAAACAGAAGAATGCCAATGTGCTCTTGTGAGCTGTGATACCACCTGATTATCACTTTAGAATCTGCCAAGTAGGGAGGGACCCTCCATCCTGGCCAAGGGAGTTACAGAGCATGAGTAGTTGTTCTACAGAAACTTTCCCCAAACCTGGGAGTTCATCATGAGCTGGCAAAAATCCCTGTGAGCTGGACTGGATGGATCAAGCCATGGGCGGGGAGGTGGAATTAACAGCAAAAATCAGTGAGAAGAAGAAAATCCAGAGACAGATCTGGGATGTGCAGGGCCAGGGATAAAAAGGAAGGAACAGAGGGACCATAGCCAGTGTGATGGCTAATTTTAGCTGCCAGTATAACTACATTAAGGGATGTCCAATTCGTTGGTAAAGTATTATTTCTGGGTATGTCTAGGAGGGTGTTTCCAGAAGAGACTGGCATTTGGATCAGTGGACTAAAGAAGATCCCCTCTCACTCACATTGACAGGCACCATCCAATCCCACCGTAGGCCTGGATGGAAAAAAGGGGCAAAAGAGAGATGAATTTGTTCTCTCTTCTGGAGCTGAGACACTTTTCTTCTGCTGTAGGACCTCAGAACTCCCAGGTTTTCCAGTTTTCAGACTCCAGGACTTGCACCAGTGGCCCCACAGATTCTCCAGACTTCAACCTCGGACTGAAAGTTACAATGTTGGCCTTCTTGGTTCTGAGTCCTTTGGCTTGAGACTGAGCCCCACTACCAGCTTCCCTGGTTCTCCAATATGCAAGACAGCCTATCATGAGACTTTTCAGCCTCCATAATTGCATTAGCCAATTCCCCTATTCATTTCCATTTCCCTCTCATAGATAGGTAGGTAGATACAGATAGATGTAGATATGCATATCTTATTGGTTCCATTTTTCTGGAAAACACTTATTAATAGAGCCAGGAAGGTCCAAGGCCATTGGTGGGGTAAGTTGGCAGATCAAGTGGCTGTCAAGTAAGTGCTTCAGACTAAATAAAAAACATGGACCCAGGCCCCAAACAGGATGACCACAAATGGGATGCAAAGGTCTAAGGCTTTCTTACAGAACTTGCTGCAATGATGGAAATATTCTGTTTCCGTGCCATCCAGTGTGGTAACGACTAGCCACATGTGGCCGTTGAACATTCAAATATGCAAAGTGTGACTAAGAAACTGAATCCTTAATTTCAATTAATTTTAATAGCCACTTGTGACTAGAGACTGTTGTACTGGACAACATAGGTAGGAATTAGAATAAATTGGGCCTAAGTATGAAGGACTCTAGAAAACACTAGTTGAGATAGCCCAAGATATTAACTCTGGGCCAAACTTAGTAGAACCTGAAAATATCCCTGTGATGTGCCCAACAGGAATCCCTGTGCCCCTGTTCTCACAAGTCAGAATGGGGAGTAGTTGGATGCTTGAACCGTAGGAATGGAAGTTGAGAAGGAAACTGAGCAGAAGTAAACACAAATGAGAAATAAATGCCTATGGACAAAAGAAGTGGAAAACCAGAATCAAAGTCTTTGATGAACAGATTTCCAAGTAAGGAAAATATCATCAGTTTCCGAGGCCCAAGAGCCACCCATGTGGAACCAGCCTTGTAAAGAACAATCACTTAGGTGCTCCTATTTAGAGACCGGGCTGGGATTTAGCTCAGTGGGTAGAGCGCTGCGCTGCAGTCTCTGAGGTCCTGAGTTCAATTCCCAGCACCGCAAAAATGGGAGAAGGACCTGGCAATCCACTCCCAAGGCAATCCTGAAACAGTCAGCCATTGAAAACCCTATGAGGGTCTCTATGGATACCGACTCAATGGCATCTAACAACAACAACAACAACAATTTAGAAACCATGTCCTTCTAAGTCTCTTAACTCTTGTTGTTATCGTTGTTAGGTGTTGTAGAGTCTGTATCTGACTCACAGTGACCCTGCGTAAAACAGGGGAAACACTATTGTCAGTGCTTGTCTGCTGTTCATAGGGTTTTCAATGGTACATTGATTTTTGGGAGTGGGTTGCCGGGTCTGTCTCCCAAGCCTACGGCACCTGGTGTTCTCAGGTGGTCTCCCATCCAAGTACTAACAGGCCCGACCAAGCTTAGCTTCCAAGATCTGATAGGATCGAATGCCTCAGGGATATGGCTGCAGGCTCCTAACTCTATGGTTAGGGAGTTATGAGATCAAATGTGCTTCTGAAGACCATGGTGTCCCTGATGGGGAGGATGGACTGAAGGACTGCAAAGCTGGAAGCAGCTGTGAGGAAAGCCACTACAGGCATCCAGGAGAGCAAAATCAGCACCACTCAGAGTGGCAGTGGTATTGGAGAAGTGAGAAGCCCCTGGGAGGCAGGAGCTGGGGACAACTGGAGGCTGCTTGGCTATGGGGAGGAAGAGAGAATGATGAACAAGGATGAGATTATCTCACCTAGGGGTAAATGGTACAAGGTGAGAAACCAGGATCTGCATGGTGGTTTTGTGACTTACAAACTGGATGACCTTGAGTAAACTTACTAGGTGACGTAGGTGAACTTAACCTAAGTTTTCCTGTTTCTACAGAAATTATTGTTCATCTCTTATACTCCACAGCACCTGTATAGCATATTCAGAATACTGCAAGCTCCTGAAAAGGTCTCACCTCTGCCCCCTCACATGCAATAGCCATCTTAGGATAATCAGAGCTAATGTCATAATGTACTCTGTTGTTGCTGTTGGATGCCATCAATTCAGATCTGACTCATAGTGACTCTACGTACAATAGAAGCACTGTGCCAGGCACATGACCTTTTTATGTTCAAGCCCATCATTGCAGCCACTGTTTCTTCTCATTTTGAGTCGTGCCACATCAGCAAAAGGAGGTTCCAGGGGCTTTACTCCATTCCTATCAAGGTCCACCCTACTTTGAGGAGGCGATTCTTCCCTAGTCATTTTTTGAATGCCTTCCTTGGGGGCTGATTTTCTGGCACTATATTCAAACATACCACCCTGGCATCCAATCCTGTCAGATCTTGGAAGCTAAGCAGAATCAGGCTTGGCTAGTATGTAAATGGGAAACTGCCTCAGAAAAATGGGTGCTGTAGGCTTGGGAGAAGGACCAGCAGCCCACTCCCAAAACAGTCATCGAAAACCCTATGAATAGCAGAGAAGCACTGACAATAGTGCCAGGCATGGCACAGTGTCAGGGAGTGTTTCGTTCTGTTGTACATAGGGTTGGTATTAATTGGACCCAACTCAATGGCACTTAACAACAACAACATATTTGGCAGTGCTTCTCTGCTGTTCATAGGGTTTTCAATGGCTAGTTATTTCAAGAATGGGCTGCTAGGTCCTTCTCCTGTAATGTTCTCTAGCCCTCTTTATGTCAGTTATTCCCACAAGAAGCTATGATCCCTAAGTTATGCCTCATCTCTTAAACTCTGTACATCCCCTCTTTGTGTGCCTTTTCTATCCTTTTCCAACTCCTAAAACTCTTGGCCTCTGCCCTCTGGGTCTCAACGTCAAGTCATTGGTAATACCTCATACACCCTCAGCCTCTTCTCTGAACATTCTCTTCAAGTCCTGGATCTAATTGAAACTTGGTTCTCAGCTGAGGACAGTATTTCCTCTACAGTCCTCTCAAATGCTAATGTTCCCACACCCCTCATACAACTGCCCCAACAAGTAGGTGGTCCTTTGTGCTGCTCGCAAGCCATTCTTCTTCCCTCCTTCCTAATAAAGCTTCACCATTGAATCTCCTATTATCTGACTCTATACCTAAAACTCTGTTTTGGTGCCCACCACAGATCACCCAGCCACTCCCCATTGTTTTGGGAACATTCCAGCTCTTTGCTTTACCGTCACTCTCTCAAACCCACTACTGCGATAATGCTTGGCTCTCTCCCCAACATGTTTCATGCCTTTAGCTCACTACCATAGTATGCAAACTGTTAACTCTTCAGCTTTGCACAGACCACTAATCCATTCACCCAGCTGTTTTCACCGTCCTCAATTCCTTGTGACCCCATTTCCTTACTTAGCCAGTACATTCCATGGTCTATCATTATAACTATCATTTGCATGAAACTCAACAGTACCTTTCTTCCTTCTTCAATTGTGCTTTTCATGGAAACTTCCAATGTTAGTTAAATACATAATGCTAGCACCTTAGCATCCAATCCCACATGATCTTGAAAGCTAAGTAGAGTCAGCCTGGTTAGTCCTTGGATGGGAAAATGCCTGGAAATACCAGGTGCTTCAGGCTAGGGAGAAGGATCTGGCAATCTACTCCTGAAATAATCTGCCATTGAAAACCTGTGAATAGCAGAAAAGCACTGACATAGTGCCAGGCGTGGCAAAATCTCAGAGGTTATTTCATTTGGGGCTGGGGTTTAGCTCAATTGGTAGAGTGCTGCTCTGCACTCTCTGAGGACCTGGGGTTCAATTCCTAGCACCACAAAAATGGGAGAAGGATGTGGCAATTCATTCCCAAAGCAATCCTGAAACAGCCAATGAAAACTCTGGGAGGTCGCTATGGTCAACTATGAGTCAGACCCAACTTCAGGGCACCTAATAACAATGCCTGCAGCCATAGCACCCTAGCATCCAATCCTGCATGATCTCAGAAGCTAAGCAGGGTTGGCTGGGATAGTCCTTGGATGGGAGACTGCCTGGGAATACCAGCTGCTGTAGGCTAGGGAGAAGGACCTGGTGATCCAATCCCAAAACAATCTGCCATTGAAAACCCTATGAATATCAGAGAAGCGCTGACAATAGTGCTGGGCAAGGCACAGTGTTGGAGAGTGTTTCGTTCTGTTTTACATAGGATCACTATGAGTGAGATCTGACTCAGTGGCACCTAATAACAACAGCCTATTCCACATCTTGGGAGAAGGACCTGGCAACTCCCTCCAAAAATCAATCTGCCATTGAAAATCCTATGAACAGCAGAGAAGCACTGACAATCGTGTTTTCCCTGTTGTACAGAGGGTCACTATGAGTTGGATACCGACTCGACGGCACCTAACAACAACAACATTCCACATCTGCCTCCTCCTAGCTTAATGTGAATAGAGAAAGATGCACAATCATGCTGATTGGTCTTGCTGTAAATCCCTAACACTAACATGGGCCCTTGGTTTGAGCCGTAATTCTACTTCCTTCTTTAGTCCATTCATCCTCCCATCATAACAGCAGCTAACAACAGGAATATTCTAGGTATTTTTAAAGGATATGAACTCAGTTCTCACAATCATCCCATTATTTCATTCGTCTAATTAACAGATGAAGAAAATGATACAAAATGATTTCAAGGAAAGAAAAACTTCCCTCAAATCACATAAGCCCCACACTTGGGAGGTAGAGGAAGGAGGATCATGAGTTCACGGCTGGCCAGGGTTACACAGCAAGTTCCAGGTCAGCATTGAGCTATACAGAAAGACCCTGCCTCAAAATAAAAAAAATTCACATAACCAGTCAAGCTAAGATCCAAAGACTGAGCTTTCTAGGATTCTTTCATACCTTCTGTTCTGTCTTCAAACTTCCAACACCTCCTTTCCCTCAACTTCATTTTAGTTGGTTATCTTCTTGGAGTTTTTCCAATGGAAGTACTCAGTATAGAACTTCCACAGATCTCCACTATTACATCTACCCACTTAATTGCATCTGTCCCCACATATGTTGCTTTGCCTCCTGAACTGTGCCCAGACTGTTCATTCTCCTATCTACATAAACCCTCTCACTCAGGCACTTGGCCCAATCTCCTCTCCCAAGGATACTGATCCAACAACTGAGACTCCCCCTTCTATGTCACCAATTTTTCTCTCTCTACAAGGTTATCCCTATTGGCATACATTACTGTTCCCAATTTAAACCTCAAATGAAATATCTTAAAACAAGTATGCTAAGTCAAAGAAGCCAAAACATTCTGAAACCATTTGTATAAAATCCTGAAAATGCAAACTAAATTACTAATGTATGGTGACAGAAAGTAGACCAGTAGTTGCCTAAGGGGGAAGAAAGAAACTTTTGAGGGTGTCAAACAGTTGTATGTCAAAACATATCAAATGGAACACTTAAAATACTCCCCGTATGCCTAATTAAAACAAAAACCACTCCACATAGCTCCAGCAGTTGCCCAAATTTTCTGCTCTCCTTTATGAGAAAACTCCCCCAAAAGATGTCTAAGTGCACTGTCTCCAGCTTCTGCCCCATTCTCTGACTCTCTTACTACTCTCTGCTCCCTTGCTCCATGCTAATGAAATTGGCCACCTTGCTATCCCTGTTCTTTTCACATGTGCTACTGCCTCAGGATCTTCCGCACTTTCCCCCTAGATATGAGGATCACTCACTTCCTTATGAATTTTGCTCAACTGTCATCTCAGTGAGGCCTTCCCTACATAAACTTCAACACACCTACCACCCCTACCATTTCCTATCACCCCTCCCCCCACCACTTGATTATTCTCCACATATTTTTGTATCATTTGACCTATTACAGGCATTATTTACCAACCATCTCCCTCAATTAGAATATTAGTTCTAAGAGAGGAGGTCTCTTTTGTTCATTGCTATTATCCCAATTCTTTGGACTCAAATGTGTCTCTATAAATATGAGGGTTAGTGTCTTTAGTCATCTGATTGTAAATAAAAGAAATCCACTCACACTCACCTAAGCAAAAAGAATTTATTAGGTGATTCCGAAGAACTTCATGCACCTCTGTGGGGCAGGGGTACAGCCAGAGTAAGGGAAAGAGTGAGCCACTGGGAACTAAGGTGGTTTCTCTCTCCTCTAGTTTGATCTAGTGAGGCAGGATGATCATTGCTTCTATTTTGTCTGCACATAGGATTTCAATCTCCTCTCTCTGCAGATTTGCTTTCTCTGCTGAAGATGCAAACACAGCATTCCCAGCCTCTCACATTTTTTCAAATGAAGAATTTCATTGCACATCCCAACTTATAGAGAAAACCTAAGTCAGGTATACTACCCCTGGCCCAGTTAACTATGACCAAGTGAAAAGGTACGTAACCACCTAGCTACCAGCAAGTGTTTTTTTATCGTCTCAGAGGGCATTTTGTTCATAGGTAAGACTACTCATAATTCCTTCTTAAAGTTAGGCATTTTAAAACTTTCCTTAAACTTTTAAATTAGAAACATTCCACTTAGAAAATTACATTTTAGTAATCACTTTCCAAGGAGTCTTTGATTGTTTGGTAGAATTCATTTACATTGATCAAACTAAATTTCTCTTAATAGTTCCATTTATAATCAAATTCCTTTAAGCAATGTAATGGCACTTACATATAAGTAATGTGACTCTCTTTTAAAGAGGTCTTCAAATGCTTGACCCAACAAGCAAAACCTTCCCAAGTGCCTAACTCTTAAGAAACATAATAAATTAAATATATAATGACTTTCTAAGTTCTCTGAAACATTTCAGTATTTGTGCAGGCTTAGTAACATTTTAAAATACCTTTCAACTAAAAACCATAAATCTAAAAAATCTGTTCAACATTTTAAGTTAAAATCTTAAGGCCAGTGTTACATATTGTCATATGTCGATTATGTTAAAACACTTCAAATAGCAAATATTAGTCTCAATGAATATAAAAACTACTCCTGAACTTAACACAAAAGTATTTGTGACTATGAGGATTATTTCTTAATCCTTTTAAAATCCTACAATTGCTACATATTTCATTTAAGAACTGCAGCATTTAGTAAAGTTTTGTGAAAGACAGTGAGAAGTTTAGGCCTCAGCAGGCAGGACCAGTGCTTGAATGATAAAGAACTTGAGCTTGCAGACATCAAGAGCAAATTTAACTACTTTGATTTAATATTAAATGAGAATAAGTCCAACCTTGGAGAGTTGTAGTGAGAATAAATTAAGTAACATATGAGAAACTCACACGTTACACAATATATGGCAGCTACAGTTTGGGGTAGAATTTCTATTCTAATTTTCACTAGTCTGCAAATTAGCAGCATACTTATTTATCTGATTTTTAAAGCTTTTAAATAGAAATTTTATTTAAATAAATTAACCTTTCTCAACTGAAAACACAGCTTCTAAATTTGACTAATCTTTTAATTACTGAGGGAAGAAAACTGGTTTCTTACAAGTCATGGTGCTACATGACTGTATCAATTCATAAGGGAATTTTTTTTTTTTTTGAGAAACTAGAAGTATCTTGCTTTTTTTTGCTTTTAGAAAATCTGACTTTACAAAACTAAAACTTTGAGAGGTGATTCTCATTACAAAATCTTCCTCTAAGGATTCTTTTAGGTTAAAATATTATTACTGGACACACTACTAACTAACCAAGGTAGGGTAAGAATTGAGGGAAAGTGCAAGAGGTAGATATTGTGAAATCAGTATGCTAGGAGTCACTAGCCATTGACTGTCCATCAGGAATTGATACACCTCAGAAAGCCAAGAGGAAAATAAGAATCTCTTTATAAAAAAAAAGATTCACATTGATTTTTCAAAAACACAACTATTTTTCAAAGCAAGCTGCTCTGATTTGGGGTTCTAAAGCACAAAATGACTGTGAAGAATACAGAAAAAAATTTAAGCACAGATCAGAGAACAGTTTTCAGAATGTTAGGCATCTATAAAATAAGCTCCAAACATATGTATATTAAACTGAAAGGTCATTTGTTATAATAAAAATGACAAATTTTATCATTCTCCTATCCTGAAGCAAAGAGAAAACTTGGTAGAAAGGCTGCATCTTGAAGGGAAGAGGGACAAAGTGGTCTAATAAGGTCCACCTGTAGACCTTGTTCTGAAAAGGAACAGTAGATGATTACGAAAATAAAAACAAAACATGGAATAGATAGTACAATTTTTAGGTATCCAATCTCCCTTATCACACTCCAAGTACTTGTCCAGTATCAGTTATTCAGAGTTGACCAGGGAGTTGCCACACTTGGAAGGGATACAGTCTCATGACCAGCTGAAGCAGAACATGTGATCTAAGACAGCAACAATACAAAGGAGGCGGAGGCAAACTAGGCAGGGCCTGGAAATCCCAAGGGCACTGGTTAGAGTGAGGAAAGAGTTGTATTGTTGCCATTTGCTTTTGTTGTTATTTTCTAGGCTAAAAGTAAAACAAAACAAAACAAGGCTGTTCCTTTGGCAGGATTCCCAGATGGAACCCTCTCCAGAGAGGGCTCATATTTGAATTCCCATCTGAATGGTTCCCAAATGTTAATACAGAACTTAACTGTATTAAAATGAACATCAACTCATCCAAAGTACACAGATGCTGTAACCAAGACAATTGAGATCTTCTAGCTGAAGATGCCATAAAATAATTCAAGTTATCACATGGAGAACATCTTAAAGTAGGTTCATATTTTCCAATCATAATTACTTAAGTCTCTTCCATAAAACTGCTTCTGTAGATAGTCTTTTTTAATGTATAGAACAGATTATCTTTCCAATAGTTAGCAGAATCAAATCTATTCCATTTAGGAGTTCTTCTGTGTCATATAAAGCAAACACTATGATTCTACCTTCTTGCTCTCTAGAAATTCAACAGATGTATGTTCCAACACTGAAGTACTTTCATTCCTTGTCATGGTAGCAAAAAGCATGTCCATCATCCCCAATGTTTCTAGTAGTTCTCTTTGGTAATCAATCTCTTTTTCTACAAGTCCTTGAAGTACTAAAAACTTTTTATCAACTACTGGTGACTGACCAATCACAGGAAGATATATATCTAAAAAGAAAGAAAACAAATAAACTAGAGACATTTCTCTATAAATAAGTGAAAAACAGTATTTAGAAAAAGTATTAAAATATTAAATATAAAGAGATTTAAAACCTATATAATTGATTTGATTATAGAAAGTGTAACCATCCAACTGAATAAAAGCATTTCAGAAAGAAATTACAGAAAGTATAGGATAGGAAGTCTGATTTATTTTCATTTTCTTGTTAAAGATTAGCCATGATCAAGGTTGTGAAGATGGTGGATTAGAGATCCTTACCACTTTCCTGTGCCTTCATGAGACTGAAACAAAATACCAGGTGTGTGGCTACAGGAAGATGTAGGTAGCATGGAAAGGCACAAGAGGGCAACAGTAAATAATTAAAGATCAGGTGAAATCCAGAAACACTGAACTTTAGATTTGTAAAAAAAACAAAGGACCCTAACACTGGGCACTAAACAACCAGTTGGGGAGGGCGAGAATCCTCCTCAGTGGAGCTTTAAGCAAAGGAGAAAAGGGAAGTCTCACCAAGCTCCACAGGCATTCAACCTGGCATTCCGCAAAAATATACTTTAAGACGGGAGTTCTGAGATCTGCACAGCAAGGAGATGCTGAAGGAGGAGCCCTTACACTTCCTAGTTTGCTCACTGGTGCTATGGTGAGCCACATTAAAAGAGCTCTTACCATCAAACTTTTCAGCCAGGGGGAGGAGAAGATCTGCATCTTTATATGTCCAAACCCCAAAGGCCTCCCCTCTCCACTGGCTAAGTGAGCAAACACCCTGAGAATCAGGGTAGTCCCAGGAAGCTGGCTATGACTTGGACACAAATCCAGGTGCACAGGTCTATGTGGTATAAAGTGTAGGCTGCAGAGGGAGGCAGAGGGCTCTTCCAGCCAGGAAGCCCTGCCCTACCTCTGAGAAGAGAAAGAAACCAATTGTGTGTGAATACCAGCAGGGTACTGGAACAGAGACTGGGGCATGGCCAGTACACACAAGATCACTGAGCACTCATTCACCCCTACAAGTGCAGACTGACTTTTTGCACTTTCAGAGACCTAGAGGCTTTGGTGGAAACACAACTGCTGCTTAGGCATTTCCCATGTCCACATGCACACTGGCTGAGGGCCTTTGATTAAGTGGGGCATCCAACCATGTGGTCCTAAGGCTCACTGCATGAGCAAATGGGAGAACACTAGCAGGAATTAAGCCCAGCAGTAGTCATTGTATCACATAGGAGTCCTGGCAGGAAAGGCAGGGTAGTTGCTCAGTCTGCAATCAGCCCTTTCTTTTCTGACTTTGTTTGGACCTCAGAGAGAAAAATGACTCACTCCCCACCCTACCAAGTAAACTGAGCCAAGACAAGCTTGAGAAGCAAAGTATCTCCATCCTCCATCTCCTTAACAAAGAAGAAATATTACCTGTTTTTTTTTTTGTAGTATGCTTGTTTTGTTTTTATACCTTCATCCCATTAATTTTTCCTCTCTTTCCTACCTTGCTTCTTTTCTTCTTTATCCCTTATCCATTGCCCCTTCTTTTTATTAATCAGTAATACCTTTACCTTTACTAATTTTTAAATTCATGGCCTATTCTACAATTGTCTTAGCTGTTTTCTCTTCTATCCTTATTGGGGTTGTGGCTGTTTCCATTTTTTTTTTTTTTCCCCACTACACTTAAATATCTGGTTTGTTTTTGAGTTGCTATTGATGTTACTACTTTCTCTCCCCTGAGTAGTGAGGGTAGAGTGAGAACTCAAGAGAAAAACATCCTCTAAGAAGACTTCAAATAAAGTCAGAAAAGATGTACATCCCAACAAGTGCACAAACTGCAACAAACACAAGAAATATAAAACAGCAAGGCAACATGACTCCTCCAAAAGTTCACAACTCTTCAATAATCAAACCCAAAGATAATGAAATGGTTGAAAAGCCAAAGAATCCAAAAGTCTAATTTTAAAATGATCAATGACTTCAAAGAGAAAATAAACAGATGAATGAAGTATAGAAGCCAGTTCAAGACTTGGAAGAGAAATTCACCAAAGAGATACATTCTGAAGAAAAACCACACAGAAATCTTGGAAGTGAGAAACTCAATGAATCAAATAAAAAAACTACTGGAAAACATCACCAACAGACTAGATCAAGCAGAAGAAAGCATATCAGGGATTGAAGAAAAGGTTGAGGAATTATGACACTCAGATACCAAGGAAGGAAAAATTAAGCAATCAGTACCACGACTTTCAACAACTATTGGACATGATTAACAGACCAAACCTAAGGATCTCTGATGTAAAAGGAGCTGAGGTACAACCTAAAGGGATATAAAATCTATTCATGAAATTATAATAGAAAGTTTCCTAAAACTAGGTAAAGAAATGGACATCCAAATAGAGGAAGCATTTAGACACACAAATAGAGCAGAAAAGAACTTCTACATAGTCACATTATATTTACAGAACAAAGACTACAGAAGAAAGAAAGAAATATTGATAGCTGCAAGACACAAGCACCAAGTTATTTACAAAGGCAAACTCATCAGAATTACATTAGAGATCTCAGCAGAAACCCTAAAAGCCAGGAGAGCATGGAATGCTCTATTTCAATCCCTGAGAGTAAATAACTGCCAATCAGGATTACTACATCCAGACAGGAATGATCATACATGCCTGTGATCCTAGCACTTGGGAGGCTGAGGCAGGAAGATCATAAGTTCTAGGCTAGACTAGGCTACATAGCAAGACCCTGCCTCAACAAAACAAAACCAAACCAAAGTAAGTAAATAAACAAAAATTACTATATCCAGCAAGGTTATCCTTTTGATTAAATGGAGAAATAAAGACTTTTCAAAATAAGCACAATTAAAGCAGTTTATAACCACTAAATCAGCACTGCAGAAAAAAATTAAAAGAATCCTATACACAGATGAGGGTCTGGGATTTAGCTCAGCTGGTAGAGAGCCGCTCTGTAGTCTCGGAGGTCCCAGGTTCAATTCCCAGCACTGCAAAAATGGGAGAAGGACGTAGCAATCCACTCCAAAGGCAATCCCGAAACAATCAATCATTGAAAACCCTATAAGGGTCACTATGAGTTGGACACAACTCGACAGCACCTAACAACAACATACACAGATGAGGAATAAAAATAGTCATTAACACAAGAGCTCAGGAAAAAATAATAAATATCAAGAGAGGAATAGATGAACAAATGAGAATTAGGAAAGAATCAAACAGGCTCAACCCAGTAAATCAGTAAATTTCAAAAATGAATAAGGGAGAAAGAAAAGAGTAAACAGTACTCAAATCAACCAGGAAAAAAGATTTTAAACTGCAAGAATCATCACATTCCTCTCAATACTAATCCTAAATGTAAATGGTCTTGTTGTTGTTGTTGTGTTGTTAGGTGCCCTTGAGTCAAGTCTGACTCATAGTGACCGTATGTACAGCAGGTCAAAACACTCCCCAATTCTGTGCCAGGCACACAATCTTATTTATGTTTAAGTCCATTGTTGCAGACACTGTGTCAATCCATCTGGTGGAGGGTTTTTCTTTTTTTTGTTGACCTGCCACTCTCCCAAACATGATGTCTTTCTCCAGGGATTGATCTCTCCTGACTACATGTCTGAACTATGTAAGATGCAGTCTGGCCATTCTTCCTTCCAAGGAACGCTTTGATTGCACTTCTTCTAGGATAAATCCATTGGTTCTTTTGGCAATCCATGGTATATTCAACAGTCTCCAATAAAAGACGCAGACTACTGACTGTATGAATAAACAAGACACTGCTGTTTGCTGTCTGCAAGAAACACTTCACTGGCAAAGAGACATATAAAGTGAAACTGAAAGGATAGAAAATGCTATTCTGAGCAGACAGAATCTGAAAGCTAACTTGAATAGCCATACTTATATTTGACAAAGCAGACTTCAAGCCAAAATTATTCAGAAGATATAAAGGAGATCACTACATACTAATAAAAAGAACAATCCATCAAGAAGATACAATTGTAAATATAAATGCACTGAATGTTGGTGTGCCCAATTTCATAAAATAAACACTACTGGATATAAAGGGACAGACAGACTGACATACATAGAGTGAAAGATTTCAACATTGCATTCACATCAACAATAGGTCATCCAGACAAAAAATTAACAAAGAAAGCTCACAGTTAAACTTCACCATCAATCAAAAGAACTTAATAGACATCTATTGAATGTTTCATACAACAGCTACAGAATACAGATTCTATTCAGCAGCCCATAGAACTTTCTCTAAAAGAGACCACATTTCAAACCATAAAATAAGGCCTAGCAGATACAAAATAATAATAATAATAATAATAATAATAATTGTATTTCTCAGATCATAATGAAATAAAACGAGAAACTGACAGCAAGAAAAAACTACAGAAAATATACAAACATAGAGAAATTGAGCAATATGCTTTTAAATTAACAATGGATCTTTAAGGAAATCAGAAAAGAAATCTAAAATTTCCTAGAATCAAATGAAAATGAAAACACCACTTACCAGAACCTGTGGGACACAACAAAGGCAATTTTTAGAGAATGTTTATAGCTGTGTCTACATTAAAAAAATCAGATCTCAAATAACCTAATTATGCACCTCAAGGTCTTAGAGAAACAATAAGCCAAACCCCAAATCAGTAAGAAATAATAAAGACCAGAGCTGAACTTAACGAAATGGAAACCAAAAGAATACAATCAATGATACAAAGAGTTGATTCTTTAAAACAACAAACAAGATAAACCTTTACCCAAACTAACCAAAAGAAAGATACAAAGACCCAAATTAATAAAATTAGATGAAAAGGGGGACGTTAAAACAGATAACACTTAAATCCAGAGGGTCACTAGGGAATATTTCAAAAAATTACACTCGAATAAATTGGAAAATCTAGCACAGATAAATTTCTACACACATATGCCTTCTAAAATTGAACCACACAGATATAAAAAACTTAAATCTATTATGAGCAATGAGACTGAAGCAGCAATGAACACTCTCCCAACAAAGAAAACCTAAGGACAAATGGATTTACTGCTCAATTCTACTAGACCTTTAAAGAACTAACATCAATGCTCCTTACAGTATTTCATAAAACAGAAAGGGAAGGAATCCTTCCAAACTCATTCTATGAAGTCAGTATTACCCTGATACCAAAACTGGATAAGGAGAAAATTACAGGCGAATTTCCTGGATGAGTACAGATGCAAAAATCCTCAATAAAATCCTTGCAAACTGAATTCAGCAACACATTAAAAAGATCATACTCCATGATCTGATTTTACATCTGGAATGGAAGAATGGTTCAACATAAGCAAATCAATAAACAAAACAATACATAAGTAGAATTAAGAACAAAAATCACTTGATCACTTCAACAGATATAGAAGAAAATTTTGACAAAATTCAGTAGCCCTTCATGATAAAAGCCCCGAAGAAACTAGAAATAGAAGGATCATATCTGAATATAGTACATATAATATATAATATTTAATATATAATAACATATATAAGAAAGGCTATGTACAACAAAGCTATAGCTAACAATATACTGAATTAGGAAAAATTGAAAGCACTCTTACTCAACACAGTGTTTGAAACCTTAGCCGAGCAATAAGGCCAGAGAAAGAAAGAAAAGGGATACAAATAAGAAAAGAAGTCAAATTATCCCTGTTTGCAGGAGAAAGGATCCTACACTCAAAAGGCACTTGTAGATCTGATAAACACTTTCAACAAAGTAGGTGGATACAAAATCAACATACAAAAATTAGTAGCTTTCTATACACCAATAATGAACTTGCTGAAAAAGTCAGAAAAATAATCGCATTCATAATAGCCTCAAAAAAGGAGTAGGAATAAACCTAACCAAAGACGTTAAAGATCTCTAGAATCAAAACTATATGGGAGTGAAGAAAGAAACTGAAGACATTACAAGATGGAAAGATCTCTCAAGTTCATGACTGGCAGAATTAATATTCTGAAAATGGCCATATTACCAAAAGGGATCTACAGATTGAATGCAATCTCCATCAAAGTTCCAATGACATTCTTCACAGAAATAGGAAAAACAATCCAAAAGGTCATATTGAAATACAAAAGACCCCAAATAGCCAAAGCAATCTTGAATAAACAATAATATTGAAAGCATCACAACACCTGATTTCAAGTTATACTACATAGCCACAGTAACAAAAACAGCATGGTACTGGCATAAGATCAATGGAACAGAAGACACAGAGATAAGCTACAGTCATCTGTTTCTTGACAAAAGTACCAAAAATATATATATATTGGAACAGCGATAGCATCTTTAACAAGTGGTACTGGGAAAATTGAATATCTCCACGTAAGAAGATTGAAACTAGACCCTTATGTCTCCCCCTGAATAAAATTCAACTCAAAATGGATCAAAGACCTTAATGCAAGAACTGAAACTCTGAAACAACTAAAAGAAAACCTAGAGAAAACACTGCAAGATATAAGCAGAAGCAATGACTTTCTGAACAGGACTCCCAACAGCTTAGGAGGTAATAGCAAAAGATGACAAATGAGACTGCATCAATTAAAAGGCTTCTACACAGCAGAAGAAATAATTAACAGAGTGAAGAGCTAATCTACACAATAGGAGAAAAATTTTTGCCAGCTATTCATCTGACAGGGGACTGATATCCAGAATATGTAAAGAACTCAAAAACTAAAACACCAAAAGAATAAATAATCCAAACAGTAAATGGGCAAATGAATTGAACATTTTTCAAATGAAGTAATAGCTAACAAATACATGAAAAAATGTTCAACATATTTAGTCATCAGGGAAATGCAAATCAAAACTACAATAAGATTACATCTCACCCCAACCAGAATGGCTATTATCAACAACAACAACAACAACAACAACAACAGAAAACCTCACAAATGTTGGTGAGTATGCAGGGGAAGAAGGAATTCTTATACACTGCTAGTGGGAATGTAAATTAATCCAGCTACTATGAAAATCAATACAGATAAAAAAAATTAAAAAGAGAACTACCATATGATCCAGGTATACCACTTCTGGGTATACATCCAAAATAATCAAAGTCAGCTTACTACTACTCACAGAAGCCAAGCAACAGAATCAGCCTAGGTGCCCATCAACAGATGAATGGATAAAGAAAATGTGGCATATATACACAATGGAGTTTTATTCGGGCATAAAAAAGATGAAATTGTGTCCTTTGCATGAAAATGAATAGAACTGGAGATCATCATATTAAGTGAAATACGCCAGTCTCCCAAAGACAACTATTGCATTCTCTCTTATGTGGAATTTAGGGAGAAATAAAATAAAAAGAAAAACCATGAAATTTAAAGAGAACTGTTAGGGATGTGAAAAGGGAAAAGCTGGGAGTTGGAATGAAGAAAAAGAGTAAAGGGGGGTTGGTGAATATAAGCACCTATACATTATGAAACTCATTGCTTTTTATAATCAATAAATGCAAATAAAACTTTTTAAAAAACTAGTCATGATCATTGATCTCTTGTGTTTGTTTTCTTCATGAAAAGCCATATTAGAGTATTGGCAAAAACAAGATACTTTATTCTCCTTGATTTTCAAATTTAACTTTATTTTTAACACCTGTAGGTTTGGGGGATGTTTTCTCCCCCTTTTTTTTTTCAGTGCAATAATCAAACCCAGGGCTTCACACATGCTAGGCAAGTGCTCTAACACTGAGTTATGTCCCCAGCCGCATTATCTCTATTTCTACAAGTATGCTAGGACTTTCAAGTTTTAATAACTACTTACCAATAATTATTTCAGCAGCATTGATCAAAACAGGGGCAAATCTTGGCTGAGACAGATTCCTACAAAGCAAAATTTCTGTTTAATGAAACTTGTACACTTTTTTAAAAAAGCTTCCAGAAACAGATTTAACTATTCTACCAATTCTCTACAAAAATCAAACTAAAAATAAATGCCTCTCATTGAGTAATGAAGAAAAATGTGATATGTGAAATCCAAGTGTTTCATAAACATAAAACATACCTTATCAAAAAATTAAGAACACGAGTAATTTCCTTTTCATCCCGACCTGCGAGGGCATTTGCAAGGACTCCTCTTCGATTTAGCTCCTTTATGATGGAGACTGTGACCTCAGGTGTCTTTATTACACAATTAGGCTGGAAAAATTTTCATAGTCAACAAGAACCGAAGAGGCAGCACAAGAAAGAAAAAAATCCCCATCTTGTACTAAAATACCAAGTTCATTTTCACAATTCTAAGTCATGATAATGCACAAACCAAGTACTAAAAATTATTTCTTTTTGTTGGGGGGAGGGCTTTTTGAGACAATGTCTCACTGGCATCAAAGTCACTACGTAGCAGAGACTGACCTCAAATTCACAGTCCTCCTGCCTCAGCCTCCCCAATAATAGGATTACCTTTACTAAAATGATTCTTTTGAAAATGGTTCTCACTCACCTCAAGGACTCTGTCGAGTGCCTTAGAGATCCGAAAATTTTTTAGATCTCTGTCATATAATTCTAAATGTTTCTTTGTTGGCCTGTTGATCAAAATGTCATCCTGAATAGAAAAGTAAATTTATAGAGGAAAATCAGTATCTATAAAATTCCATTTAAAACAAACTTTTTCACAAAGAAATAATACTTCTTAAAATTGGGGTCTGTTTACACTATATCACAAATAATGTTCACATGGCCCTAATCTAGGCTAATTGAAAATCGAACAAGTTGTCACATCAATGTGTTCTTACTCTCTTATGCTTTTTAACTTACAACACACATACACGATCTCCTCAAATCTGGGCATAAATTACTCATTTCAATTTTTTTTTCCCATGGAAGTCAGTATAATTTGGCATAAAGAGAAATAAAACAAGAATCAGAGATACTGAGATCTAGTCCTAACAATTCCAAATAACAGCAACGAAATCCTGGATCAATCAAATCTTCTTTTTAACTCAATTTTTTCAGATCCCAAATAGAGACATTACTGGCTGAAGTTGTTTAAATCAAATCCATGTGTGAAAGACTGTTTCTAAGATGGTAAAGCACTGTATCATTAGGTTATGATTCAGAGGTATTAAATTAAGTGGACTTTGTTTCCTATTATCCTTCAATCTAGCAATCTGGAGCCAACTTACTCTAAGAAATGTCATGTTTTTAAAAACAAAAGAACTACAAAATTACCGGTTGTTTCATGTAATTTTTTCCTTTAATAAAAGTTCGATATGCGGGTCTTCTCCTCCTAGGAAAAGAATCCTTCTTTGCTTCAGATTTCCGATGTTTAACACTAAGTATTCCATTGGTCATTCCTACAACTATGGTCTCATCTTCATGCTAAGAGCAATTAGAAAAATAAGTTAGTCTATTCCTAATCAATAATTCATACATACTATCTTTACTTCAAAATAACATTTATACCATGTTTACTGCTTATCCATACCATCACCAACAGTTGCATTCAGATATACTCTGCCTAACAATGATCTATGCAAAATGTTAGAACAAAATCATTTTTTTCCCTCTAGGATACCACTATGTTGACAGAACTTCTTATTTGCAAAAAATATCACCAGCAAAGACTATACTAAAATGTTACTGTTATTGTAATATAATGTAACAATACAATGTTAATAAGATGTTAATGGCATCTTGGAAAGTTTCAAAATAATTTTTCTGCAGCCTCTTATTAGAGAAAGGACTACATAGTCAATAAAGAAAAGAAGCTATTTCATTCTCACGCTCTCGCTGCCTTTTGTGTGTGTTCAGAAAGCCAACTTGCCCTTCAAAAGCATTGAGTTTGTTGAAGCAAGATTTTGCAAATTCCCAGTCCACCTCTTTGTATTAACAATGCCTACAGCACTGTACCTACTACCATAGTTGTTGCTGTTGTTGTTAGGTACCATCAAGTCAGTGTCTGATTCATAGTCACCTTACGTACAATAGGCAAAACACTATTATTAGTGCTTCTCTGCTATTCATAGAGTTTTCAGTGGCTGATTGTTTGTTGGGAGTGGGCTGCAGGGTCCTTCTCCCACTACCATCATTAGTGTGAACTAAATCTGACTTCATGCTAAATTATTATGACAAATTATATTCTATGAATTGTCTTAAGTCAAACAGCTTAAGGTGATTTATTCAAATCCAAAGATAAACCCAAAAATTCCATTTTAGTTTCATTTAACAGGCAAGGTTAGTGACAGCTTTAAAAAGAGCTAAAAGTACTTACTGAAAGTGCAAGACTCAAAATTGAAGCTGCATAATCAAAACTGTGGACTACTTTGTAGGAAGTTGTGCTATATACTTTCACCTTCCTGATAAAAAAGAAAATTTTGTCAAAAATCATCTTAGAAATGAATATGAAATACAAAGTTACAATTTTTTGCAAATTTGATATATGAATATTAAAATTATACAACAGTGAAGAAAAACAATGATGTAATATTATAAAATACTTCATCACTGAATACCTTAAAAAATGAACTGTATTTCACCAATAATCATGTTTGAATAAAGACCTTGACCTGACCACTTAGGAAAGAAACCAAAGGATAGACCATGAACCACTGTCATCTAAAGATAAAATTTGGGAGTTAAAAACAGTGTCAAAGAATATGCACTGCAAGTCAAAATAGCAGAGTTTCTCAGCCTCAGCATTACTGATACTTTGAACCAGAGAATCTTATGTTGTGGAGCGCTGTTCCATGCACTGCAGGACATTTAGAAGCATCCCTAGCTTCTATTCCCTCATGGCAGGAGCATCATACCCTACAGTTGGGATAAGCAAAAATGTCTCCAGATATTGCTGAGTGTCCTCTGAAGGACAAAAATCACTCCAGGTTGAGAAGCACTGCAAAGAGAACCAATTTACATTTAGCTTTTTGATTAGGTATCTAAAAAAAAAACCAAGTAAATTTCACAGAAGCGCTATTTCAGAGAATTTTATATACTTAGATGACAAATTTCTTTGGATTAAAAATATTTTCTAGTTTTTAAAGTATTTACACTTTTTAATAAACATGCTGAAAACCAAGTCTTTTCATAACAGTGGAGAACAAATAAAAACACTGAATAAAGTAACCAACAATAGAGGAATACAAGTAAATTCTACAACTATGCCATAGTTCTAGCTACATACGGCTAATGAGCCCTTGAAATGTGGCTACTGAAAATGAGCAACTGAAATTATTTTAATTAATTTAAAAACTGAGATAGTAACTGTAAAACATTATGTGATATAGTATGTTTTAGATGCTTAGTTTCTAATGTCTTAATAACTGCACATTGATTACGTGTTGAAATAGTATTTTATATATTACATATTTTACTTTTATATTAAATAGTGGGTTAAGTAAAATATATTATTAAAAGTAATTTTACCCAGTTCTTTTTTTTTTTACCTTTTTAAAATGTGGCTACCAATATATTGAAAATTACCTAAGTAGCCCATACTATATTTCTATTGGACAGTCCTGTTTGAACATTAACAAATGGAATAATAAATATCTACTTAAACTGATTTTTTTTTCAGTGTTGGGGAGGGAACCCAGGGCCTCACATGTGCTAGGCAAGCATTTTACCTCTGAGCTCCACTCCTAAGCCATCTAACCATCTATTTAAAATGACAATATTTGGACCATATTAATGTATGGAAATGCTCACAGGAAGTTTTGAATTTTAAAGAATGTAACCTAGAATAATGTATCTTTATAATAAAAATTTCAAAATATATAAATGTACAATAATTTTAAAAGAAACTATAGGATAGATAACTTTAGATTAATGTTCAAATGGTTCAATAATACTGCTTAAATATATAATCTAAAGCAATAAATTATTTCAAAGGGGAAATTAAGTATCCATTAAGCAGTCAACTGTTGTACACTAATGATAAAGAACAAAGAAAAAAAAAATGCTAACCTATCCAGTGAGCCAGAGAGTAACCTCCGTCCAGAGCTGCTCAGGCACAAACACGTCACAGTTTTGTGATGATTTTTCAAAGACACAAGCAACTGTCCTCCTTTTAACATGTCCCAGACTTTAACATAACGACCTCCTATAAAAAGAAACAGTCATTAGTTTGATATTCTTTCCATATTTTCAAAATCTTAAAGATCTGAAAAGCATTCTTCCCTGAATGAATTCCCCAATAAGATTGAGGGATTTCAGAGCCAGACTACTTGGTTTAAATCCAGGTTCTATCATTTACAGTTCCTACTCCACAGAATTGTTAATATGATTAAATAATTCCTTTTTTGTAAGTGTAGAGAACTACCTGGCAAAATAAAAAGGGAACTGAAAAATATTTCATTTTGAAAAAATTATAGTAAAATCACCATTTAAAAGAAATTCTGTACAACCACGAAAATGAATAAGGTAGATCTTGTTTCGAAAAAATTTTGTGAACTCCTAAAATTAAAAAACCTTCCTATACTTATATTCTAAGAATTGGAAGGATCCTTCAAGGTAATTTAATCCAATGTTAAAATATCAAGCAAAAGTCTAGTAGTAAGGACAGAAAAAGAGATGTGTATGGGAAGAGTGAAGTTCTTATATACACTGACTGGGCAACAGGGCCAGAACTCAATTCACAATCCCCACCTACCCACTTGCATGTGGTAGTTTAGAAGAGGGATCACAAGCCAGGGTAGCTCCCAGCGACCTGGGAGATAGAGGCAGGAGGATCACAAGTTCAAGACCAGAGGTAGCCTGTGTAACTTTGCCAGACCCTGTCTCAAGATTAAAGGGTGAAAAATGGGCTTGGGGGTGCAGCTCAGTGGCAGACCACTTTCAAAGCATGTGTAAGGCCCTGGATTCAACCCCTTAGTACTGCAGAAAAGAAAAGAGGGATCACAGTTTGAAACCACTTAGCCAGCTATTGGCTGGTTAAGAACATTTCATCAAGACGTTCACATAAAAAGAGATAAACCTGATCCTAGATCTAAAAGAACCTATTTTCAAATGCTACTGTAGATTTCTTAGTTCAGAATAACAGGTGTACACAGTAGATATTTATGCTCAGATGGGAAATGGTTAAGTATATAAGTTCTCAAGTTCTGAGATTTCAGACCCACTATTTACCAATTTACCTTGGACAAACTAATTCAAACTTTCATTTATTTCCTTATTTGTAAGATAGGGAGAAAACTACATTGTAGTATTGTTTAGGGCACTAGAAATCATATGTATATAATAGTGCAGAGCCTGGCTTGAGTTAGGTAATAATTGATAACTGTTTGCCTGTCCCACTAATCAACTATTTGAACAAAAACTTAGATATGTAATTCAAGTGAACACTGATGATTATCAATAGCAATTGATAAAGGAAAATATGATTCAAGACCAACAACAGTGGTGAAAGCTATTTATAAAAGAAATACCTGAAGACACCAGAAGACCTCCAGAGGGGAAAAGCAAGACACTCTCCACTGGCTGCCCATGCTCAACACAGAGAACATTTTTATTTGTTCGTGCATCAAACATCTTCACAGTATGATCATAAGACCCTAAAATGTCAATTTTTGTATTATGTGAATATTCCTACTTTAAAACAACAAAAAATATAAGTTTATGTATATTCAGACATAAATGTTAAAGGAGGAAAAACTTTAGATGGAATTTTTTTAAAATACATGCATATATTCAAAAAGACACAGTACTTTTACACTCTCTGTTACTACAGTTTCTGAAGAAGCACTATACAATACTATACAGAATCTAACTTGTTCTGTTCCTTCATTATTCTTGTTCTTAGACTACTGCTGCTGTAGAACCATCTGGAAATCTTTGTACAGGCAGCCACAAAATCTGAACTGCATTTAAAGAACTGAACTGCAGTGCTGTGGTTGCTGGAGGCTCTCTGAACACTAGGGTACTAAACTCATTGCAGTCTGACAATCTATTATGTTTTCAAGACAGCCTAATATTTTCACCTACAATTTGGAAGACAAGAATCACTACCAAAAGAACACATTAAAAGCTGGATAATTAAACAAAAACTTTTTTAAAAATTATTTTGTCAGGCTGGGAATTGAACGACTGAGCTAAACACTCAGCACTGTAAAATAACTGTAAACCCAAAAGAACCCCATGGCAAGCAAGTAGAAAGAGTTCACCAACCTGTTACAAAAAGGTCTGGGTTCAGTTTGCTAGCACATCCACACCTCACATAATCAGAATGTTCCTTGAATGTCAGAATTTCTTTGGAGTTTGGAATATCCCATAATTTAACTGTATAATCATCAGCCCCAGAGACCACATGGTACTTGTCAGCTGTAAAATCTACAGTATGAACTGCTCTGAAAGATCAAGGGTCAGTATGTTAAAAAGCAAGAAAAAATATATTTCTTTCATCTTCTAACATAAAGCACACCTTCTGAGCCAAAAAAAAAAAAAACAAAAAAGAAAAAAGAAAAAGAAAGCTCATTTTCAGAAAATACTTACAGAAGAAAATAACCAGAGAAAAAGAAAATCTTTAAAACAAGTGTTTGTCCCAAAGCAATTTAAAAATGCAACTCCACTATATTACTCAGTAAGAATAGTAAGCAGCCTGAAAACTGTATTTTCTAGTATGTTAATAATTCTATTTAGCTACTTAATGAAAACAAATGCTCTAAATGCAAGAGCAAAGATATTTTCTTCAATTTAAAAAAACTCAAAGAATTATTTTTAAAAACTCTAAGAAGACTTGCCACCAAGTAGGATCATGTCAAATGAATTTTTGTGGCTTTATAAGTTTCACTGATGGACTAAGAACATCCTGATAGTACACAATAAAAACCACTTTTGAGGTTTTAAATCATTAGTGCATTTCAGCAAAGGCATTGCTAATTCTGAAACAAAGTCACAATAAAAAATTATAATAGACATTCAATTCATCAAGTTGAAAAACACCACAAATCCATGAAGAAAATCCAACCTGACTTCAACATGAGGGCCTCTAAGATAGTCCAGGCCAGTAGAGCAATCATTTATAGCTGTGAGGATGTCTTTAGATAATTGATTCATAATCTCAATAGGGTCAACCCCACTAAGAAGTTAATGAAAGCTACAGAACATCTCCTTAGTGAAGCATACATTTCCTAAAATATCACCCACAGTTCTAGAGAATTCATAAGTCTGATGAATGGGACCATGAAATTCAAGTTAAGTTCTCTTGTTAGAACCACCAGGAAATAAAGTATATATAAGTACGTCATCTTCACACAACTGTTTTTATTCAAAGCCCCAAAAACAGAGCTTTCAACAAAAGACAACAAATTAAAACTAAAACACAATAACTGCTGTCTCTTACTTTGTATGGCCTTCAAACTGTCTGAGGGGAGCCCTCCCACTTATGTCAAAAAGCTGAACTCCACCATCTTCACTCCCAGCCACAAGCAACTGACCATCCTGTCGGAAAGTAGCACAGTATGCTGTGTCTTTAAAACGGGAAAAAGTTTTTATAGGTTCTTGGGAATATCGGCCATAAAGGTGAATCTATAAGATAAAAAACAGTATTTTACCAGATGGTTCAAGATCAGTAGTAAACTATATAAAACAAAAATAAAGATATTTACTATTGTACTTACTCTGGAAGAAGCTGTGACTGCATAGTTATATGGAGGCTGGGGAGAAAAGTCTACTTTTGACACTGCACCAAATTCCTTAATCTGAACCGGTGTCTTAATGAAAAAGAATACAGAGTATTAAAAGAGTTACAACCTGTTAGGTGTATTTAAGCAGCATACAATTTCTTATAGATCACTTCCTTTGTTCTTAGTAATATTTGATAGATTATATTTACTACAGAAATACAAAGGAAGCACAAAAGGTCCATATCCCATCACCCAGCTCATCCCTGTTGCCATTAAATAAACAGACGGCTAGAAAGCCACGCCCCACTGTCTCTTCAGCTGCTGAATTTGCTGCAATTCCCACCAGGGGGAAAAAAACAAAAAGGTTATGCCTGTACCAGCATACATTCAATTATAATTTTAAATTAACATAAAGGTGATCATACCACTCACGCAGTTTTATACCTTGCTTTTTTCTACTAAATAAGCCACTAGCTCACTTTTCATATGAGCAATTAATTTACCACCCATTCATAAGGACACATCATAATTTACTACACCAGTTCACTCCTAATGGACACAGGTTTTTCAAGAATTCTAACATTACATATAATACTTCAATATACATCTTTATACACAGATCTTAGCAAGCTTTTAAAGGTACATTCATTGAGTATGTACCATACTACGAGAGTACAAGGCCAAAAGGTATATGTATTTTTAAAATCATGATAGATATTATCAAGTTGCCTCCAAAAAATATGCAGTTTTCCTCGCTCAAGTACCAATGATCAAAACTTTTCACTTGTGCCACTATAACAGAGGAACAGTATGTAAATTATTGTCTTAACTTGTATTTTTATTTATGAGTAAAATTGAGGCTCTTTTAATACATTTATTGGCCACTTATATTTCTTATCCCACAAACTTCCCAATCCCAAGCTTTTCCAGTTTTTTAGTTAGTTTTTCAGTTAAAAAAAAAATGATTTGGAAGCCTTATTGGAAGGAATAGAAGGATTAATTTCACAGTTCCTCTTCCTTAGATTAAAAAAAGCAAGAAAATACCTTTTTGTGTATAAGATCCAAATTCTAAAAGTTAATTCATCTGGTATTGATTAGTCATATTATAGACATTATATGGTTACAATGATTAAGCAATATGGACCTTTACATAAAATTCTAAGAAAAAAAAACAAATCAAATCATATGCCCAAACAAAAGGTGTAAAGTATTCATAGATTGTTTTAAGTTAATAATTCTGCCAGCATATTGGAAGTATAACATACTGGAGAAACTGGCATAAATGCACAAACAAATGCACAAATCCCTTCCTCTTTCGTTATCTCCCATGCTTACCTTATAGTTGTTCCAGTATAGAGTATCTTGGGTGATTTTTTCACCAAGTATAGGATACGTTTGAATAGCTACAGGCTTATAACCAGCCATGACTTCATATAATTGCACTGTTGTCCAAGGGTCAATAATTTGGAATTTATATTAGAAATAACTATGTGACTATACCTTCAGTCTGAAAGAGAACATATTTTAAAGCACATATTATTTATAAACTTGTACATATTGGTATGATTTTCATTCTGTTTTCTTTCAGAAGGCTGTGTGGATGTCATATATTAGAGACCAATAACCATTTAATTGTAATCCAGAAGAGAAGATCTAAAGGAAACAGGCTGAATATAGATCAGGGCCATCGTACTGCACCATCTACTCAGCTGTGCATAGTGGCTGTACTCACGTTCTCACACCTACTTGACCAGTTTGTAATACGTGGGAATAAATCCAGCTTGGCTTCCAGCAGTCAAATCAGAAAAAAACACACTGGTTTACAGTGTCCATCTTTTTCAACAACAGGAATTATTAAGATAAAACTACAAAGTTATGTCTACAGACTTGACTTCCTAAAAGCCCAAAAAAATTCCAAGAATAAAGTCATTCTAAATTACAGTGACAGAGCAGGATAAAAATTAATTAAAACTTTTAACTAACATGCAAGTAAGCCAAAACATCTTTCCAGAACTATTCAATTGCAAGACAATTTTATCAGGTGAATGATTCCAATAGTGCCACTTGTCATCTATTCTCAAGAGCCCGGAAATATGACATCAGTAACACCAAAACAAACAGGTATGACATACTCTAAATGCTATTTTAATGAAACACAGCAATTTAAGATTAAAGGGGCAAGCTTTTCTGTTCATTCAAGCATCCATGATGTGCAGAAAAAACTCTTCTAGTCACTGGGGATACAATGGTGAGAAACTGTCATAGTCTATGCCCCTCACTCCAATATTCTCCACTCTGGCTGGTGAGTGGGTCTGGCCAGGAATCTAGACTCCGCCTTGTCCTTCCTCCTTCCTTCTAATACTGAGTTAACAAGATCTGCTGATTTTATCTCTCAAATATTTCTAAATTTCAAGGCCACTTTGCCGGTAGTTTCACCATCTTAATCAGGTCTTCTCATCTACTGAAGTAATATAACATCATTGTAAGGTCTCTCTGACTGCCACATCTGAATAATCACCAGCTAGCTTTGGCTACACTTAACACACCATGTTCATTCTTGCTTCAGTATCTTTGTTACTATGCTCTCTGCCAGGAATGCCCTCTATGTACTTCCTACTTGGAGTCGGGATTTAGCTCAGTTGGTAGAGCGCTGCTCTGCAGTCTCTGAGGTCCTGAGTTCGATTCCCAGCACCGCAAAATGGGAGAAGGACGTGGCAACCCACTCCCAAGGCAATCCCGAAAGAGTCAGCCATTGAAAACCCTATGAGGGTTGCTATGAGTTGGACTTGACTCGACGGCACCTAACAACAACAACTTCCTACTTAATATTTAAGTCTCAACTCAGGAATCAGATCGTCCTCCAGGAAACTTTCCTTGACCTCTGAGGCTGGTCCTATCTTCTATGATCCTGTTTCATTCTGAATATTTCTGTCAATGCATATAGGTACACTGCATTGTAACTATCTCTTTCCTTTGTAAAATTGAACACTGCATCTGGAAGATTTTTTTTTAAGTGCTCAGCAGATGTCTATGGAAGGAAGGAAAAGAAGCACTGTGCAAGTTTCTATGGGGAAATACAAAATTAAAATCACAAGTGGTGTGTATAATAACAACATGGCTGGACAGCAGGTGCTCACAAACTTTTTCTGTAAATATTTTTACATAATAGGTGGTACAAAATATTTACAGGTGGTAAACATTTTAGCCTGGGCATGCCACCAGCAAAGTGGAGGAGATTATGTAGTTACTTACATAGCAAGCAAGAAAAAAATTTCCCAAAATTTTAGTAACAATCCTCTCCAAAAAATTATGAGTACAGTTTTTTTGTTTATAAATGACAAGAATAAAATTCTTTTAATGCAAGGAATAAGATTTTGCTAATTTTACGTCAAAGTCAGTGTTTCCTATAATTAAATAGGCTGTATATGCTTATCTGTACAGGCACTGGGACAAATCTACCCCCTAGCCCGCTTTGCCCTCACGATAGCATAGGAGGAGCAACTAACTGCCTTTCAAGAAATGGAGCTTCATAGGAAAGAAGTGAGAAGCAGTAGCAGTGTTTTGCCAGATGACAAAGTGAGGAACAGCACCAGTAGGGTTTAAGGGGAAGACAGGTGCAAAAAGCATGGGGCAAGACACGATGTGAAAATGAATGGGAAGAAAATGACAGGGCCGAGATCAAAGCCCAAGAAATTGGGATTAACTGAACAAGTCCTACTGCCATGCAACGCAGACTAACTAATAAATGCTATGAGTAAAGTAAAGCATCGAAAACTCAGAAGAGGAAGGTTTGAAACTCTCCCTGGAAAGAGTATGCCATTTCAGCCGGGCTTCGAAGTATAACGTTGCACTAGCTTCATCACTTACAACGGGTGTAAAAAAAGGAGGGCGTGGTGGGGATGCAGAAGAGGAATTACCCCGCCATTCGAAACTGAGGGAGCCTCCTTAAGCCAAGCACGCTGGAGTTCTGTCCATTGCCTTGGAGGGGTAAGGACCACCCAGGGGACCGCTAACGGCGGACAAGAGACAGGGGTGGTGGGGAAAGAAAACCGAGTCGCAATTACCCTGCAAGGATCCTGAGAGTCCGGATGAGGAGTTTAGCCATGTCTTGTGGAACCTGAGAAGCTCCAGAGGAGCACCCCCAAAACCACGGCGAGACCCGAGGAGTCGGAACCACCCTCAGCGGGAGCCGCCTTCACGTACCTCCGCTGGGCCCGAGGGTCCGCTGAGGCACTCCAAGCCCAGGGACCTCTTGGACTTTGCCAGCTCCCAACCCCAGATCGTTCTGAACCACTTGCTCAAAATCACGCGGACCTTGAAGTACCCGGGGACACACAGCGCGGAGAGAACGGCGCACGAAAATGACGTAACGGCGCGCGCCCCAGACACTCAGGCTGCGGAGAAGGCGTGCGGGCCACCGCCCGCCTTGGGGCGGGTGGAAGGCGGGGCGATTAGGGGGAGAAGGAGAAAGCGCGGGAGGTGTAACCGCGGGCGGGAAGAAGGCCTTGCTCCTGCGACCCAAAGCGGTCGACTACAATGACCCATCTGTGTAGTACTCAGGCAAGATAGACCGCGGAGCGTAAAGGCAACCCGCCACCCAAAACCCTGGAAGTCGTCTCCGCTGCACTGAAGGCGAAAGAAAAAATCGGAAGTGACGTCGCAGCCAAAACAAGCCTGGGCTTGAGGGCCTGCACGGATTCTGACCGCACATGGAAAGGCCCATCTTGTTCTTTGTTGTCGCAGGTGGACGCGAGGCGCTGCGCGACCCCCCGGTGGGCCTTCTGCCCCTGTCCCCAGGATCCGCTCGCTGCGGGTGAACGAGTTTCCGCCTGGGACCTTTCAGGCACAGCTGGCTGCAGCGAGAGAGCGGACTTCCCACTCTACAAGTCTCCCCTCCAGCTAACTCCTGTTCGGGGACTCCGGGACACCTGTCACTTGTGAGGCACAGTGCATTTTCATAGCACATCCCTCTCCTTGTAGGACAATTTCAGGGTTAGAAGGAACCGGGAGACTCCTCTTACTAGTTTCCACTGGGGACTAGCACAGTTCCCCACTTGGGTAGTTAGGTTCTCTCTACCTTCACCCCGAGCTCTGATAGATAGAGGTTAGCCTACCTACCCTTCGCCTCATCTCTTTTTTTCACCACCTCCTCTTCTCTGTCACCTATTTTCCCCTTTCTTTCCTATTCAAAATTTTGACTTACCAATCAACTTTGCTTCTCTCTAAAGTAGTACAAAGATAAGCGTTCTGTTTCCACCGTCCTCCCCAACCACATGTGCTCTTCTTCCCTCAAAGCCTGGTCATTCCATCTATAAACCCTGATTTATGACATGGAAGCTGTTTATAGCTGGGAAGAATATTAGAGATGCCTATTTCAACACCTTCATTTTGTAGATGATTGAATCTCCGAAAGCTCATGATTTATGTGACCAGGGTTGCACAACTAACTAGTAGATGTTGGGAATGGAAAGCCAGATCGAATCAGCAAATGTTGGAAAAGAATGTAAAAACATGCTAAAGTTCAGATCAGAAAACATTTATGGGTCACCTGGTAGGACCAAGTACTGTTTCATGTGATGATTAGTAAGAGTGGTACCAATCCTAATTTCCAACTTGTTGTTAGGTGCCGTCTCGTCGTGTCTGACTCACAGCAGCCCTCATACAGTTTTCAATGGCTGATTGTTTTGGGATTGCCTCTGGAGTGGATTGCCATATCCTCCCATTTTTGTGGTGCTGGGAATTGAACCCAGGACCCCAGAGACTGCAGAGCATCGCTCTACTGAGCTAAATCCCAGCCCCCAGCCCAACACCAACTTAGTAGGTGTTTAAGTTTTCAAGAGAAGGGCAAATGCTAAAATAGAGATATATGCAGGGTGCTGAGAAACCTCCAAAGAGTTGCATTTCGCCCTCCTTTGGGTAGGAGAATGGAAGAAATGATTCTTCCTTCAGGAAACACAGTTCACATTGTGCACTCTTCTAAGAACCCATAGACTTTTTGCATTGCACCTCTATTTCCGTTTAAGTCACTAAACTAATTTTCTGTTCTGGTTTCCTTCTTTCCTTCTGCTAACGTGTATTAACTTTGTTACCTGTTATTTTTTCTGACTGTAATATTTCTTCAACTCTTTCTCCCTGGAAATTTATTGCTGCTACTTATTTAATGGTCAGGGTGATGGAGCCAGCAGAGCTGGATAGGTTTCTCATAATTCATGAACTTTCTTTTCTTCCTGTCTGAAGTGGACATTATTACCTGCCCTATCTACTCAAAGGATTGTTCTTAAGATCAGTCTTTGGAAATGTTTTTGAAACTATCAACAGTGATCCTCTGTAAAAGTATGGCTTGCAGACTCCTACTCCACTGGAATTCTAATGCGTGTTTCTCTTTTAATTCCAATTCCAATTTTAAAACATTTTCCACTCTCTCAAAATTTCTAAGAAGTAATATACCCTAACATGAAAAAATTAACTGGATGTTATTTTCTTCTTGTCTCAAATGATTCTGTACTTGGGACAGACATATATATTGGGAAACCAATCCATAATTTACATACCTTATTCATAAAAACCTATATTAAATTGATGATGCTTACTCTGAACAAAAGCTGATAAGTATACTTTCAATTTCTTAAAACCAAAGCTTTGGAAAACCTTTCACTATTTAGGAATCACAGGTGTTAGAGATAACAAGCTCAGAGTCACTTACATAAACATAGCATATTTAAAAATGAATCTCAAGTAAGATGTTAAAGTTTTAACATGAAAGTTTATTTTCATTGGTAGCTGATCTTTTTTAGAATTTTTTTATTAGTAACTTTTTTAGTTCATGTACAAGTTAATAGGTTTCATTTTGACATCTCCATACATACATTCCCTTCTACTTTGATGACATGCGTGCACACACACACACACACACACGTTAAATTTAGAGTTCACATATAAGAGATACCATGATATTTATCTTTCTGGGTCTGGCTTGTTTCATTTAAAATGATGGTTTCTAGTTCCATCCATCTTCCTGCAAATGACAAGATTTCATTCTTTATTGCTGAGTAAGACTCTATTGTGTATATACCACATTTTCTTTATTCATTCACCTGTTAATGGACATCTAGGCTGATTCCATATCTTGGCTATTGTGAATATGCCACAATAAGCATGAATGTGCAGGTATCTCTGTGGTATGTCGACTTAGATTCCTTCAAGTATATACCCAGGAGTGGTAAAACAGGACCTAATGGGAGTTCTACTTTTATTTTTTTGAGGAAGCTCCATACTGATTTCCATAGTGGCTGTACTACCTTATTTTCCCATCAGCCATGTATAAAAATTCCTTTTATTCCGCATCCTCACCAGCATTTGTTGTTTTATTGATGATTACGATTCTGACTGGGGTGACATGGAATCTCAGTGTAGTTTGGATTTGCATTTCTCTGATGGTAACCTGATCTTTTATCCACTTGGTGGATATTCAGTATTCAGATGTAGGAAGGAGAAAAACAATAATTAAAATTGGTTGGAATGTAGTGATGGAGGTCATAGTGTTACTGTATTTCATTTTCCCTTTACCAGCATCTTATAAGGCTAATGGTGGTATTCCTATTTCACAAATGAGACTGATACTCAGAGAGTTTCAATACACATCAGACAGCTAGCAAATAGTGACATTTCGGTTCACACCTGGGTTCTTTACCTCTGGACATTGTATGCTTTCTGTTATGTATAGATACTTTTAAGAACCCTCTTTGGATACTTGATTAAAAATTATTATTTTGTGTAACCTTACTTAAGTTGATATAAAACATTCAGTTTTCTAATTTTTTCTTTTAGATATTTTATTATCCAAATTCCAAGAATACACTGGATACTGCCCTTGTAAGAGCATGAGGAAATCATGAAGAAATGTTTTAATTATTGAAAGTATAAGTTGAAATCATGGCTACATCAGCAAATGTGGACATTGGAGCCCAGCTGATAGTGGAGGAATGTCCCAGCAGTTATAGTCTCACTGGCATGCCAGACATCAAACTAGAACATCCACTGGACCCAAATGCAGAAGAAGGATCGGCTCAGGGTGTCGCCATGGGAATGAAATTCATATTGCCTAACCGATTTGACATGAACGTGTGTTCTCGATTTGTGAAGTCCTTAAATGAAGAGGATAGTAAAAATATTCAAGATCAAGTTAACTCTGACCTGGAGGTGGCATCTGTCTTATTTAAAGGTTGAAAGTTATGGTACAAATACCTGCATTCGCTTTTGTTTATTTGGGTGATTTTGTTCAGTTTTGCTTTGTTTTGCTTTTCTTCATCATGACATTTGGAGTTGGGGAAGTGGTTGAAAGTCATCTTTTAATTGGATTTTCTAGAATCTCACAGAAACCTCAGTTAAATAACGTCATGCCATATAATGTCTTTAAAGGAAGTACATATTTATTTTTTAAACTTCTTCCCTAATCTTTATTTATAAATTATCTAAAGAAGCTTTTTATTGTACCTTTTAAAATCATAGAAGAAAAAAATTCCTTATTCTTTTGCTAAATGAATTGGCTTCATGTTCCGTGTTCCATGAATATTTAATTTGCATTAGTTTCCAGTGATTTAATTCAGTGAAGTCTGTCAACATGCTTTAGATTTACTTTTATAATAATCTATTGAATATTAAAACTAATCTATTAGAATAAAATTCTCAAGATTAATACTTTTCTTTCTAGAAAATTCACTGTGGTAGTGTAGACTTATGACAAAAAATGTAATATGACTTTATAAATAGTTGTGAATTGAAGCTGTTATATTTCATGAATTTCTTCTTTAATATCAACGTGGACATAGAAATTTATTGAAATGCTTTGTCATTGAAATTTTATTTTAATGTTTTAAAATTTATTTTACTTAGCTGAATGCAATATCCATACATCTCCTTCTCCTGGAATTCAAGTAAGGCATGTCTATACTCCCTCTACAACAAAGCATTTCTCACCCATAAAACAGTCAACTACTTTAACCAACAAACACAGAGGAAATGAGGTCTCTACCACACCTCTGTTAGCAAATTGTAAGTATTTGCTATTAATGTATTAAAATATTCTTATAACTAGTGTTATAATTATTTCAAGTTAGTAATTATTTCAAGAGTTTGGCTTTGAAACATTATTTTCACTAAATGCACATACTTTTGAAAGTTTAAGTGATGCTTTAATAGTTTTAGGAATTTAAAATTTTTTTGTATTTTACATATTTAAATATTACGTGTTTCTCTGTTGACAACAAATACATATTGAAATGTTAGTTATTAAAACATTTATAGTTTTACCATAAGACACTTATTGTGAATTCTTTGAATACTAAGGTATTCTCTGTGTTCTTTGCGTTCCTGGAGTGCAAAGTTTCATGTTTTACTTATAACATAGGTCACTGATCAACAAAGGATTTTGTACTGAAAGCTGAATGATTTCTAATATAATGTTTCATTTGAATATAATAATATGAATATGAACTGGGTGCCGTGGCACATACCTGTAATCCCAGCTGAGACTCAGAAGGTAGAAGGAGAATTGCAGATTCAAGGCCAGAGGCAACCTATGCAACTTAGGGAGACCTCGTCTCAAAAATAAAAAAAATAGAAAAGGGGCTAGGAGCACAGCTCAGGGGTAGAGCACTTGCCTAGCATGCTCAAGGTTCTGAGTTCAACCCCCAAGTACCGCAAAATAAATAAAAATTAAAAAAATAATAATATGAATACGAAGCCACCTTTTTGAAAACTGAGTCTACAGTTTTTAAGAATATAGGATGATTGTCAAGGAAGTAAAAGGTTTTTTTTTATTTATTTAAACTAAAAAATAAAGTCGACATGGTGGCTCACACCTGTAATCCCAAGTGACTCGGAGGCAGAGATAGGAGGATCGCAAGTTCAAGACCAGAGGCAGTCTGCGTAATTTAGTGAGACCCTGTCTCAAAATAAAAAGTGAAAAAATAGGCTTGACGTTCTGCTCAGTGGTACAGCACTTGCACAGCATGCGAGTGTGAGGCCCTGGGTTCAATCCCCCCTAGGACAGGAAAAAAAAAAAAAAACCCTAGAAAATATTCTTCAGAGACAACATGGCAATCGACTCCCAAAATAATCAGCCATTGAAAACCTTATGAGGGTCACTATGAGTCAGACCAGACTGGATGACACCTAATAACAACAGAAAATATTCTATGAAATATGGGTATATGAATGAGAAAACCAGTTAGCAATTTGATGTTAGTAACTAGATTTGAAACCATAATGTAAATGTACCTATATTCTAAAGCCTGGTGAAATCTTTATCTTTACTTTGGAAATATTAAATCTCTCCCGATTTCTAAATCACACAATATAGCAATTGAGCTGGGAAGAGCCTTCCTCTAGGACTTTCATTTTACCTATTGGCCTAAATAAATTTGTATGTGCCTCCCTCTGCTTTCCTTTATGTATTAAGGCTATCCAATCACCTCACTGAAATCAGTAATCAAGCAATATTAACTTTTTTAAGGAGAACTCTCAAAGAACAATGCCTCTCTAACATTGTTCTAAAATAGATTGTCTTAAAATATTCCAATTGTAGAACTTTTGAGCTGAAAAGAAATAAATAGGTAGTGATCACCTGGTTCACATCCTTCATATTACAAACAAAAATATTTGATTGGGTAGCCAAGGTACATGACCAATTAACTACAACTATGCTTGCACTCAAGAATTTTCTCTCAAGGCCAGTTTTCTATTATGACCTCACTTCTAATGTTAAGAAAAACCTATGGAATCTTCAACTAAAAATATTGAGGACTTCATAAAAGCTGGGCTTCAGTCTGAGGTACTGAGGAGGCTGAGATGGGAGGATTGCATCTTTTAAATGTGTCTTCCTTATAAATTAGGACACAGAGATCATTTCTTTGGAAAATGTTTTGTTGAAAATAACAATTTGCAGATGTCAGATTACCTTCAGTGAATGTACGAATCAATTCTCGGATATAGAATGGGTACTTCTAATGTTAGAATATACTTTAAGTTAGATTTTTTTAAATGATAGAATGATAGCTTTTGTTTTAGAAAAGAAATTTGCTATGCAAACATGAACGAGGGGATGGTGAATATGTCCGTACAGATGCACATGAAGCATTTTATTATGGTATTATTTCAGCTTTGTCCATTCACCAGTTGGCAGCTCAGGGAGAGATGCTGTACCTGGCTACTCGTATTGAACAAGGTAATTGCCTAATTTCAAATATTTTAAGCAAATTCAATAAGATTAGATTGTTATTATTTTGTTTTATTTTAATATAGAAAAATTTATAAAGACAAAAGTAAATAGTACATAATCTCACCAGTCAGATAACCCAATGGATAGTAAAAATAGAAAGAAACTTAAGTTTTATAAAGTATAAAAGTCATAGCTTCCCTTCCCACCCTAGCCTTTTGCCCCAAAGCAAACACTATAAGTTTCTTATATTTTCAGAAATTTTTTTAAGAAAACATTTATATTTTGGGTTGTGTGTGCTTTTTGTTATTTATGCAAGCAGGAAAATAAGATACACAGTTGCACTGTGACCTACTTTATTCATTTAATATTTCAGAGAGCTCTCCACAGAAGCACATAAAGATATTTTTATTCCCTTTAATAGTTTTATAATTTTGCATTGACTTGCATATGCATATACTGTTTATTTTTTATCTATTCGCCGTGGTAGTAATTGATTCCAAATTTTCCCTATTAAATGGCAATATTAGCATTCTTTTAAAATATATCCATGGAGTAAATTTGCACAAGTAGATTTGATAGGTCAAAGGGTATATAATTTATTTTTTGCTGGTGCTGAGCAATAAACCCCAGGGCCTCATACATACTAGGTAAGCACTCTACCATTGAACTACCCTAGCCTGGAATTTTTATTTGTATATATACATAGTTGGATGTTTGTCCTTACATCAGGGTAAGAGGTTCAATTTACCCATACCCTCCATGACACAGAATATTATCAGATTTGAATTTCCACTAATCTGTGGGTAGAAAGTGGTATCTCACAGTAATTTCATTTATATTTTATATGAACTGCCTACCATATATTGACTTATATGAACTCTGTCTACATTAAGGAAATTAGTTTTTGATGTTTATGTTGCATATAGTTTTGTTCCAGTTAGTCATTTTTCCTGACTTCTTTTATGATGTTTTCAAAGTATTAACATTTTAAAGTGGTAAATTAAGTTTTTTCTTTGTGACTTCTGAATGAATTTTATATCTCGCTTAGAAAAAGTTTCCCACTCTAGAATGACAAATCCACCCATTCTTATTCTACAACTTCTATTGTTTCCTTTCCTACATTTTGATCTTTCTCATATGGAATGTTTTAGTATAATAAAATGAAGATCAAGGACAATATTGCTTTTATTTTCATTTTTCAAAAAGTTCAGCAGTTGTCCCAACATTGTTTATTGCTAACAGGGAGCATAATCAAAGAGTTTTATTTTTCTTAATCATGTCATTTTTATAAGAAAGACTTAGTCGTTGTATTTCTGTTTGTAAATATTTAGAGGTTTCATTTTCAATCTAATAAACTTAGGGAAGAAGTGCGGAGTTTATAACTAGTATCCTAAGTGTAGGGAATAAAATGAGGTTCAAGGTAGCCTTGCTTGTTACTGTATTTCAGGTTATGCAATCTTCATATTATGTTAGCAAACCACATGAAAATGAGATCTTTACAGGCAGCAATGTTAAGTGTAGAGCAGAAGGTAGCTTTCATAAGTTTGGGAGTTTTAAAATAGTATATATTCGGGTAATGCTAAGGGATGTCAGATGTCATTTCTGTTGTGATCCTCCCAACTACACATTGAAGTAAGCCAGGTATTAATATGTGTTTAGGAGAAATTAAGGACTTGCTTAGGACCTAACTGCTGCAAAGTGACAGAGCCAGGATTCACACAGGTCTTTTGATTCTGAGACTAATGTTAACTGTCTTGTACATAGCATTATACCATGTCTAGTAGTTTACACTTTAAAGAATGTAGTGCATGAACCCAGCTATGTACACTGAGGCACATTTTAATACATTCAGACTGAAAATTGCAAGAACATAGTACGACTTCTGCAAACAAAAGTCAGCACAAGTCATTGAATCATATAATCAACTTTTTGGAATGCCAGTGATTTCATAGTGATATTAATGTGGTTGTTAAATTAGATCACAAAAATTGCTTTTCTTTTAAATAGAAAATGTTATCAATCACACGGATGAAGAAGGATTTACTCCTCTGATGTGGGCTGCAGCACACGGGCAAATAGCTGTGGTAGAGTTTCTACTTCAGAATGTAAGGAAAATGCCTCAGAAAATGTATTTGTATAGCTACTTAAGTTCAGTTAAGTCTATCTCCAGCCAGCTAGATATAGTGATGGAGGCTACAAAAAAAAATTTTTTTTAATGTTTTCCAAAGTCCCATGGCCTTACAAAGGCTATACTAATCATACATAAAACAGTGATAAATTATTTAATGTCCAGCCCCCTCTAAGTGCAACAGAAGTACTATCAGCCCTGGAGGAGAAGGCTTCCTGGAGGAGTTGTGGTTTCACTCTAATGTGGAAGGAGAGTTAGCATTGAGCTAGACAGAGGGAGCAAGGAAGGAAGGCATCCAAACAATTTTGGTAACAAGAGCACCCCTGAATAAATGTTTCTATTATTTCCTTATTAGTCCCAGAACATTACTTGACTTCAGTGTTGACTGTAGTGATTATTGACAGAAGTGACAACATTCTTGTTTAAATTAATTGAAGGTCATTTATCTCCATTTCCTACACCAGGGTGCTGATCCTCAACTTTTAGGAAAAGGTCGAGAAAGTGCATTGTCATTGGCCTGTAGTAAAGGCTACACAGATATAGTCAAAATGCTGCTTGATTGTGGAGTTGATGTAAATGAATATGACTGGGTAAGTCTACAATACTGAATTTAAAATTACTGTAACAAATTCTAGAGTTTATTTGGGTTGGGGGAGGCATCATAAATTTTATTAAGCATTTGAAAGAAATACTTAAGTATTTCTGAGTTAAGTATTTTTCACAAAATATCAAAATTATATTATTTTAAATGCCCAATTCTTAGTAAAACTTCCCATTGCAGCATTTAATTAACTCTTGTTTACTCTGAAAAACTTGAAACTTTTCCTTTTGCAGAATGGAGGGACACCTTTGCTTTATGCTGTACATGGGAATCATGTGAAATGTGTAAAAATGCTCTTAGGTAAGCAGATGAAAATTATTTGGAAAATGCCCACATGAGGATTTAATTTCAATTTTTCAGTCTACCCTCCGCTGGAATTAGTCAGAAGGATCATTATGTATTGTTAAATGCATTAATTCTGCTGCTCTTTACCCGTTGGGCCCCTGCTACTAAGAGTTGCCCCTGAGATAAGCAGCTTCCTCATATACCACCTGCAGTTGGAGCTTTGTCCTTGCTGCTTTCATTTGGGGGTCACATTTGAATCTACTGGTTTTTTTCTCTATCCACATGGTCTTTGTGCATAAGTTTTGTCTTTGGTTGGTTGAGTTTCAGCCACTCTAGAGGATACGTTGAAAGATCTTTTGCTGAGCAGAGTGGTGAACACCTGTGATCCAAGTTCTTTGGGAGGTGGAGGCAGGAGGTTCATAAGTTCGAGGTCAGAGGGAGCCTGCTTAACTTAGTGAGACACTGTCTCAAGATAGATGAATAAGAAATGGAATAGGGGTACAGCTTAGTGGTAGAAGCACTTGCAAAGAATGTGTGAGGGCCTGAGTTCAACACCTCAGTACCAAAAAAAAAAAAAAAAAAAGAAAAGAAAAAAAATAGAAAGAAAAAGAGAAAAGACATTCTCTTCAGCTCACCAAAGTGAATTCTGTATACCCCATATACCTGATACTTTGTGAGACCAACCTGAAAATACCCTCCAAATTGGCTAAAAATGTGTCCAGCTATTTGTAGATGGGGCCAGTAATAGATAAACATTCACATTTTCATTTTAATTATGTAGATTTTTCTATTTTGGTATAGAAAATGGAGCTGACCCGACAATTGAAACTGACTCTGGGTATAATTCTATGGATTTAGCTGTAGCCCTGGGCTATAGAAGTGGTAAGTATTTTAGAACTCTCAGGTTTCATTTTAGTAAAGGTTTATACACAGGATAAGCCAGCAGTCCAAACCATTTCATCACTTATTCATAAAATATGACTCCTGACATATGCTTTTAACTATGGGCAAAGTAAGCAAATTTCTATAAAGTAGAGAAATGAGTTTATTTACTATACTTTTCATCAACCCAAATAAATAGGTACTGGAGGAAAAGTGCACACCTATTTCATGATTTAATATTTTCATAGCAAACTATTTATAGAAAAACCTTAAAACAACCTTTTACTCTGGATTTTTCTTCCATGAAAAAAATGTAAAAACCTAGGCTCAGAAAGTTGAGTGAGTTGGACAACTACTAAATCAGTTGCAGATGAAGTGTTAAGACTTTTAAGTGTTGCATTGTATTATTGCCCACAAACTATGAGGGTATCCTACTTAGATATAACTTTATTTTAGGAAAACATTGTGGATAAACTTAATTTGATAGATTCTAAACAAATCAAATATTCTAATCAGTTTGCTGTGATCTTAATGACTTTTCTATTCTAGTTCAACAGGTGATTGAGTCACATTTGCTAAAGCTACTTCAAAACATCAAAGAGTGACACAGTCCTCAGAAAATGTGGTCTGCCCTTCCATTCGCTTCTTGGTTCTTATAAATGATAGTTCTGTTTACTTATAAACTTTCCACCTCAGTTGCAATATTTTCCGATTTTTAGTAAGTTTTAATAAACCTCTGGGTAATTCACGGGTTTATAATAAAATTAATGTTGATGCTTTTTTATAAATGTTTTACTGTATATTTAAAATTATAAATTAATGTTGTGTGGCATGTAAGTTTTTATGGTACAGTTACCTGTTTTTGTATCAAGTGCTGTAATTTGACACTTTAAGAAATTACTCCAGTCTGTCCATCGTCACTCTTGTATTAACTCACTTTACATAGGGTTTACTGTAAATCCACAGGGAAAAAAATATTATTGAATTAAAAAGTGCACTGTGTGATTGTTTACAAAATGATGTTATAAATAAAGTACTTGTCTGTTTGTATTCTAGTTTTTTTAATTATATAAGATTTTTTAAGATTTCTTTTTATTTTTTTTCCAGTAGTAGGAGGTTAAACTCAGCGCCTCCCACATGCTAAGCAAGTCCTCTACCACTGAGCTCTACCCTCGCCCTCAGCCCCCTTTTTATTTTTATTTTGAGACAGAGTCTCACAAACTCACAACCTTCCCGCCTCAGCCTCCCAAGACACTGGGATTGCAGGCGTGAGTCGCAGCACCTGGTTGTTCCAAATTTCTTTGGGATTTTTAGTTTGAACTTTCTGTCCTGTAAGTTAATAAACAAAGATTTATTGCTTGTCACTTCTAGAAGTATATTTAGAATATTTTTCTCTTGTAAATACACTGTTTAGAAGGAAAAGTCTTCCATGAAAGACAAATCAACCTTCAGTGCAAGTGAACATGCTCTTTAATTCTACTGAAGGAGCACTATAAACTCATTCTCCACCAAAATTTAGAAGAGAGAGCCATGGGCTAAGTTGATTTGACCACTAAGTGTTAGACTTGATTGAAATAAATCATTTCATGTGGAAAATAAATGCTATATCAGTTATAGTACTTCAGTTGTAAGCCACATACACTTGATCTGGATAATTTAAGCAAAAGGGAATTAATGGAAAGATGCAGAATGGAAGGAAAACTGAATAAGTTGTCAGTCCCAAGGAATGAAAGTATCTCAGCCAGGAAACCAAGGCCGATCATTTTAGATGCTGCTACTATAATGGTGGCCTGCAGCCATACCGCGGTGGCATCCAATCCAGTCAGATCTTGGAAGCTAAGGTCGGGGCTGGTTAGTACTTAGATGGGAGCCTGCCTGGGAACACCAGGTGCTATAGGTTTGGGAGAAGGACCTGGCAACCCACACCCAAAAAACAATCAGCCATTGAAAACCCTGTGAGTAGCAGAGAAGCACAATAGTGTTTTACCTGTTATACACTATGAGTCAGACACTGACTCAATGGCACCTAACAACAACAACTATAATGGTGAGCTTTAAGCCCCTTGTTTATCATTCTGCTCAAGATTATCCCAGGAGGCAGAAATTTGTTTATGACGGAATATAAATATGCCACTATACAGAGTTGGAAAGAGAAAGAATCAACTAATCAACAATACACTATTTCTCTTAGACCACCTGGAACATAGGAGGCAAAGGCTGCCTAAAATAAAACCAGGAGGAAAAGAAAAACAACCGATGTTCTCATTACATGCAATCTTCGTGTCAGGAAAATAGTACTAATGTTTTACCCTTGTTAACAAGGCACGTGCTCATTGGGTTTTCTAGCGTTATTGCTAGGTTTACCAAAAAGCAGTCAACATTCCTTTTGGTTCCTTTTCTTATTAATAGTATGTATCTGTGAACTGTTAGTTCCTGTTTATATTGTACAACAAAATCCAGTGATCCATTGGGGTACATCACTCAGAATTGCTTGTAACTTCTTTTCTGAATGAAGAGCAGCCAGCCAGCCCGCACTGGGATGGAGTCTAGAAGAGCCTCTGTGCTCCTAATCTGATTCCTAAGGCTGACAGCTGGCAGATCTTGGAAAAGATCTTAAGGAACACTCTCCTCTCCACTTCTTCCATCTTTTAATCTCAGGGTCCCTTATAATAAACCTCAGGGAGGAAAAAAAACTCTTAAGAAATAAACACTGACACATTAATAAATAGGAATGATATTTAAAAGACAGTTATAAAATTCCTTTTTAAAAATTCAAGTACTTTCTAGGTAATGTGTGCTTATTGCACAAATATTTACTTGGGGTTTCTGTGCCACACACTGTGCTTGATGCAAGGATAAAATACTAATTAAAAAAACTAACAGTCCTGCCCCTAAGACAGTGCCTAGTATTGAGATACATTACCATATTGCCACAGTGTGAGTTAACAGTGATAAAGAATAATTTTCAAAAGGTTAAAAACCATTATTCTCACATAAGTATAAAATGAATACCTGTCAAAGATTCTTTTCACACATTAATGAGGAAACCAGTACGATATCAAACATTCAAAAAAGCTAGGTTATTTAGGTAATCTTAGTGTAAGTCTGCTGAGTAATATGTAAATCTTGTTAATGTCCAACTGGACCATCAATATAACATTTGAAGACATCTTTGCCACTGGACAGAAATTATTTACATCTCTACAGGAAAAATATCAACAACATAACGTGACTTCATTAAATCTGAGACTTTTAGTTGATAATAAAGAGTGAGTTGAATATAGATCCCTATATTAATGGCTCTCAGACTTTATATACATCAGAATCATCGAGGGGGCTTGTTAAATTTCGGGCTGTCTAGCGCCATCCCCAGTGATACCCAAAAATTTTCAATTGTAACAAGTTTCCTGAATATGCTAATGATGCTGATCCAAGAACCTCATCTGACTGTCCTTGGATGGCCTTCTCCCCACTATAGCATTGAAAGTATGGGCCTCCTTTGTTTCTTTGTTTCCATGTTTCAGGTTTATATTGTTTTTGTTTTTGCTTTGTTTTGTTTTTGACAATCTGCCTTGGAATCACAAACAACATTCAAAGATTATTTTTGATCACAAAAAGGATGGTCTTGTTAGGTTTGGCCTGATCGTTTACATCCATACAGCAATTTAACTACATAAGCCTCAAGTTTTCTCTGCAAATCTAGAGCCTTACAAGACTGAACTAGTAGGGTTCAAACAACTATCTTTTATTCAGCTAGTTTTATAACAAGTCACAGACTTTGAAAAGCCTGGATTACTTGTTCCTCTATCCCAAAGCTAGGGACATATGCCCAGGAAACTCTTTCCACTAAATCTCACCTACAATATCAATAAATCAGTGTAAACTTCTCCTTTCTTGAGGTCTGAAAAATCTGCTAAGGTCCCTGGCTTTTTAGGAAATGACTTTCCTCACAACCAGTAAGCCTGGGATGTGAGGGCAGTCACCAAGGCCAGTGCAAATAAAGGTCTGGGTAGACACTGGCTCCACATACAAAAACAACCCCACTCCTTAATCTGAAATTCTCATGTCTTGTTAATAGCATCATTCTCAACAATGACCCTTTAGTATGACTTTGGTTGAGCAATATATCTGTCCAATTATACCTTGGAAAAATGAAGAATTTTTTGAACCTATGCAAAGAATTATTTTGTCATGAAAAGTAAGGACATTAAGTGTATTTCTTTCTGAATTCTGAAGACACCCATGAAAATCAGATACCATATTAAAATGTATCCTTTCAGTTTTCTTATGTATAGTCTATTTAATTGAAGGTTAGGAATAGCTTAAGATGAAAGAGAAAGGATTTCTTCATCTATCCATAAAGCATCCAAAATAATACAAGTAACAATAATAATTTTCCTCATCAATTCAGTCCTGTATAATTAGTTATTTCTTAGGTCCCGAAAGTGAACTACTGTAAAGTTCATTTGAACTGAAAAGAATCTTTGGAATCTTGGAATCCAGAAATTCTGACTTGGTGTACTGAACAGTCTGAGAGATTTTAAGCAGTGGTAGCCAGGAAGCTTGTATCCAGGAGTCCATTATTTCTAGCATTTGTAGTAGATGTTTTACCTTTCTATCAGGCTTTCTACAAGGCCCGGATACTTATAGGCTCCGAGCTTAGAGCAGAACCTTCAAATACACATCCACTAAAAGCAGAGATGATAATGAGAATGATAATAAGACTGAAGGACTAGTTTTGTGTAACAATATTAGAAATGAGGACAAATTCTCTGTTGCAGTACTCTACATAATTATTTCATAAACAATTGATAAATATTTCTCTTGAGAGTAGGAGCATACTATAAACAATAAGGGCATTAACATTGTATCTCCAAGGCTTTTCTATAAAATGCACACTCTCTGAAATATTTATTTTAATACCATTTTACCAATACAGAGAACCTTGGGAAGGCTAAGCATGATTTCTGTTTTGACATTTCTCAAATTCTTCTTTCTATAATATTGAGCTAATTAAGAAATAATAAACCTAGTTGTTTCCAGCATCTTTCTTTTTATAAAGGAAAATAATAAATCTTTATAATCTCCCAAAGTCTCTCCAGGAAGTCTTAATTGTTGGAGATATACAAGATTCCTGGAAATATGCCTTTTCTAAACTTAGAATCTGACCTTGAGAGACAAAATTTACAAAGTTACCAGAGAAGATAAGACATTCTATTTAAATAGTCACATGATATGCATTTGAGTTTTACTACATATTAGTCAAAAGTTTCCATAAGCCTTGTAAGTTAATAAAACTGTAACCAAAAGTGATGTAATAGTTGCATAATGAAAAAAAATCAATGCTGTATTACTCTGTACCCCGCCATCATTTACCAATAAAGGGAGAAAAAAAAATAGTCCCATGAATACTGAGAAATAATTGTTTACCTATTTACTCAAAGGGCTGGGATTTAGCTCAGTTGGTAGAGCGCTGCGCTGCAGTCTCTGAGGTCCCAAGTTCAATTCCCAGCACCGCAAAAATGGGAGAAGGACCTGGCAATCCACTCCCAAGGCAATCTCGAAACAGATACTGACTTGACGGCACCTAACAACAACAACAACATTTACTCGAAATGACAGTAAAATATTTTTAGATAAATATGAAGACAGTAACACAAATAAGAGAAACTTAGCCCTTTCACAAGTGAGGAAACTTTGCTTTTTACTTAATTTTCATATAATTGATGGCGTGGGAAAAACAATGTAAGATAGAGAAATTATTCTGGTGAGATCTGGAATTTCTGCTATCTGTACAGATTACACAAAAGATAAAAAAATAAGTTTTCACTACAATTGGGTAAGAGCTCAAAGATCAATTATTTTAACAGAGACAAAATAAAAATCTAGCTTTGCATTAATTTAAAACTTGTTAGTAAATATTGTGTTGTTGTTGTTGTTAGGTGCCATCGAGTCAGTGTCTGACTCATAACGACCTTCATAGGGTCTTCAATGGCTGTTTTGGGATTGCCTTTGGGAGTGGATTGCCAGGTCCTTCTCCCAAATATTGTGTAAGCTGCTTTATTTTTCCCTTAAGTGACGTCATGTCTAAGGTCATCAAAACTGACAGTCGTCCAAACTCTAACACATTTGTGGAGCTCTTCTTCAGAAGAGTATCATAAATCAAAGGAAATAAAATTCCCATCCTCTTCCTTACACAATTTGTTATACATCCTCAAGGATTATCTTTCCCTCTACTCTTTTGTGTTCTAAAACAAGCTCCCACATTTGTTTAAGTGAAAACTATTATCTTTTTTCTTGAGAAACAAAAGTACTGATATGTACACAGTCACATTTCTCTGAGCCTAGGGACTTCAGTGGCTGGGATTTAGCTCAGTGGGTAGAGCGCTGCGCTGCAGTCTCTGAGGTCCCGAGTTCAATTCCCAGCACCGCAAAAATGGGAGAAGGACCTGGCAATCCACTCCCAAGGCAATCCCGAAACAGTCAGCCATTGAAAACCCTATGAGGGTTGCTATGAGTCGGATACCGACTCGACGGCACCTAACAACAACAACAAGGGACTTTAGTATCATTCTGATCAGCTATATTGATTATAATTTTTAACTAAACTAATAATTCTATTTTATGGTGAAACAAGGAGGTAAATAATTGAAAACTATCAGGGCAGGGAATGGTAGCAGAGTGGAGAAGCTCATGTATAAACATGCAACTTTCTACAGCCACATGCATCTCTTTTGAACTTTGTTAAAGAGGTGGAAATATACACTTGGTCATTAATCTGTTCCAGAGATAGAGCTAATCTGTAGCATATAAAAATAAGAGCCAAGCTGGGCCCAGTAGCACATGCCTTTAATCCCAGTGACTTGGGAGGCAGAGGCAGAAGGATCACAAATTTGAGGCCTGAAGCAGCCTATGTAGTTTAGCAAGACCCTGTCTCAAAATACAAAGTAAAAAATGGGCTGGGGGAATGGCTCAGTTGTTGAGTGCTTGCAAAACACATGCATGAGGCCAAGGGTTCAACTGCCCAGTACTGAAAAAAAAAGGGGGGGGGGGCCAAAAGTATATAAACCTAAAATTATGCTTAATAGTCAATGTTTCAGTGTTCTTACTTTGAAATTTTCTAAGTAGCTAGTAATTATTCATCCATCATTTATTATTTATCCAAGTTTTAAAGTTACTTTAGGATCTTGGAAATTATACTTATGATGACAAACAAATATTGGTGAGATGAGAAGTATATCAAAATGATTCAATTTAGGTAAATATGAATTTACATTTTTATAATCTTAAACATTAGGTAGTAATATTTTATCTTACTTGACCAGTTAGCCAGTACAAAAAGCTTAAATCATATTAGACTTATTCTGAAATAATAAACCTAAATTTTAACTTTTAAAAAAAGGAAGTTGGGGATGTAGCTCAGTGGTAGAGCACTTGCCTAGCATGCATGAGGCCCTAGGTTCAAAGTACTGTAAAAAAAAATTAAAATTAAAATAAATAATAATTAACTGTATGCTTCTATCATGCTCCATATTAATAAACTCAGGTTAAAGACATATGGCCATTACTTTAGAATGCCAAATTATTAAATTAGGCTAATTTGCCGGGCACAGTGGCGCACACCTGTAATCCCAGCAGTTTGGGAGGTGGAGGCAGGAGGATGGCAAGTTCCAGTCCAGAGGCAGTGTGAGTAATTTAGGGAGATCCTGTCTCAATAAATAAAAAAATGGGCTGGGGGTGCAGCTCAGTGGTCCAGCACTTGCAGAGCATGCAAGCACAAGGCCCTGGGTTCCACCCCCAGTACCGGAAAAAAAAAAAAAATTGGCTAATTTGCTAAACCCTCATTTGTCTGCCAGTTTGTCATGCTGTGGGGGCTTGTGTGTTGCTGTGATGCTGAAAGCTATGCTACCAGTATTTCAGATACCAGGAGGGCCACCCATGGTAGACAGGTTTCAGCTGAGCTTCCAGACTAAGACAGATTAGGGAGAAGAACTGTCAAATATAGTGCCAGAAAACGAGAACCCAGGCAGGAAGGTATCCAAGAAATAACTGGGAAATAGTTGCCTTCTGAACTGAAAGTAGAGTCAACCTTAATGACAGAAATGGAGTAAAGCCCCTGGGACCTCCTTTTGCTGATATGGCATGAATCAATATGAGAAGAAACATAGTGACTGCAACGTTGGGCTCAAACATAAAAAGATCATGTGCATGGCATAGTGCTGGGTAGCATTTAATTCTAAGAATCCGACTTGACAGCACCCAACAAGAAACTTTGCTCAAAGATTCACCTTGATTATATAAACTTGGACTGGTAAAATGTTTCTGAGACACTGGTTTCTAGAGAAACAATCTTTTCTTTTCCTTTTTTATTTTTTTCAAGACAAGGTCTTGTTATGTGGCCCAGGCTAGTCTAGCACTCCCGATCTTCCTGCCTCAGCCTCCCACGTGCTGCAATCACAGGCGTGCGCCATCATGCCCAGTTTAACAACAGTTTTTCTTAGAAGTCCCACACATTTTAAGTACTAGAGACTCATTCCTTTAATTTCTAACTTTGGAAAATATTAAATTCATATGTTTTTTTCTCTATAAGGCAATCAAAACAATACTCTTCTTTCTCTTTTTTTTTCTTACAGTACTGGGGGGTTGAATCTAGGACCACATGCAAATTAGTCAAGTGCTATACCACTGAGCTACACTTCCAGACCCTTTTTTATTTTTTATTTTTATTTTGAGACAGGTTTTTGCTAAGCTGCACAGGCTGCTTAGAACTGATAACCCTCCCCCCGCCCCACACTGCCTTTCAAGTCACTGGGATTACAGGTGTGTGTCAAGACGCCCAGATGAACAATGCTCTTTTGATGTGACATTATAATCTATTTTTTAGTACATTTTGGAGTTAGGAAATACTTCATTCTTACAGAGTGAGAGATAAAGGCCTTTCTCAGTTGTAGACATGCAGACATATGGATGGCATACAGCTTCAAATCTACAACTTTAGCCACAAAGTAAACAATTCAAAGTTATGTTCCTATCCACTGAGCATGAAATTCTTAATTGATTGGAGTGGCATACAGATAAACAAACAAAACAAAAAATAAAAAAAGACTAATATAGAAATCTCTATCAGGGATTTCCCAAACAGGGAACAGGTCTCTATCATCCAGCCAACAAAGATCATCAAATAGACAGTAAAAGCTAAGCCTCAATCATTGCTGCCACCAATAGAGATTAATTTACTGAAGGTGTGCAAATCAGAAACAAAAACACATAAAATCAGTAGAAAGGGAGAAAGAACTAGGGTAAGAAAAGCTAAAGTCCTATTACCATCTCGTGCTCACCTCTGAGGTCAAGGAAAAATGTGAAGACAAGTTGATTTGCCCCTATGAGGTCAATCCCCTCAAATATCTCCTTTGCATGACTTTTGGAACTGATCAAATATGACTTTCAAAAGGCTACAAAGATATGATACTCTCGTACAAATAGGCACATGACAAAGATCTTATTCCACTTATCAATTAATGAGGAAAACAATAAGAGATGAGAATTGGCTCCACTGAGTATTTGAGAAGCTAGATAATTTTTGGCAACACTAAGATATGATTATTGGGTTATACACAAAACTAGCTCATGTCTAACAGGGACATAAATTGCCATCAGACAGATCATTTCCACAGAGCAGAAATTGTTTCTTCACCAGACAAAAATCTCCAAATTAACATGTAACTTCACTAAGTCTGGGACCTTTCATAAATAGTAAAGAGTGAATCAAATTTCATTTCTCCAGGTTTCATTTCTCCAGGGCCACTGTTTTGATGGCCCTGTTCCATATGATATTGAAAGGATGTGTCACCATGACCTATTAGTACTTCCAGGAAAGCCGGGGTTAAGGTAATCACACTTGTAACTAATCTCCCTTCTTTCATCAGCTGAGAGGTAAACTTATACAGGTGCCCCGGAGTGTTGGTGACAACACTTTCCTTAATCACCCTACAGATCAGACTGCACAATTCACTCCAGGGAGAGAAGCTGAACACCAGAGATCTGAATGAAAAAGGTTAATATTTTAATATTATTGATCTTTATAAAAATATTGCCAAAGGCTTAGATAAGTAAATATATATATATGTATACATGTGTGTATATATATAATATATGTATATATATGTTGTTGTTGTTAGGTGCCGTCGAGTCGGTATCCGACTCATAGCGACCCTCTGTACAACAGGGGAAACACTATTGTCAGTGCTTCTTCGTTGTTCATAGGGTTTTCAATGGCAGATTGATTTTTGGGAGGGGGTTGCCAGGTCCTTCTCCCAAGCCTACAGCTTCTGGTGTTCCCAGGCGGTCTCCCAGCCAGGTACTAGCCAGGCCCAACCCTGCTTAGCTTCTGAGATCTGATGCCACAGGGCTACAGCTGCAGGCATTATATATATATATATGGAAAATGTTATAGATGGTTTTAACCATCTAGCTGTGGAGATTTTAAAATTTGTTGCACTGAAATTTTCTTTAAAAGATCAATTAGCCTCCTGACTTTAAGAATACAGTCTACCAGATTTCATTACTATACCTTTTTATTTCTATGCATACAAAAAGTTAAAGCTTTAAATTCTGTTATTAGACCTGGCCACATATTTATGCTTTTATAGATAGTTTTGCACAAGTTGTATCATCAAGTATTTATATTTCTAGTAGGTGGCATTGAATGTGTTCATATCTTTTAAGAGATTTGCTATGCGATAAACTTTTACAAGTCTGATCGTTGTGAACTGGGCAAAAATAAAACAAAAGAAAGGACACACTGGCTATTATAGATTCATAGGTGTTCTTTCTCTTTAGTGTTTACATTTTTTAATGGCATGTCTTCTCATTCACATACCTAATCAGAGTTTCAAAAGTTTACAGTCTTAATCTTTTGTAATGTATGCTACTGATAAAATTCAAAATAGTAGTGGTAACTTTTCACTTTTTTTTTTTTTTTTTTGTAGTGCCAGGAGGGGTTGAACCCAGGGCCTTAAGCATGGTAGGCAGGTGCTATACCACTGAGCAGTTCTACCAGCTCCCTTTTTATTTTTTTATTTTGAGATAGTGTCTCACTAAGTTGCACAGGCTGCCTCCAGCCTTGAATTTCTGATCCTCCTGCCTCACCCTCCTGAGTAGCTGGGATAATAGGCATGCACCACTACACTTCGCTAAGCTTTCACATTTTATTGCTTGGAAATTTTTACAATATGTGCATATTGGTTTTATAATATAAAGTAACAACACAAATATTAAAAAGGACTATAACATAGTTGAAACATTTTTATGTGGGCATTTAGTCAGGAAGTATAACCATTTAAGAAAAGAGGTACAATACAAAGAGGATTATGTAAATATTCTTTGGTTAAAATAAACTTCGTAGGGTTCTTCTGTTTTGTGTGTGGATCTTCCTCTTCAAGTAGTAAAGCTCTGTTAGACTGAAACCTATGTGATACCAACTGTGTGCTCGGGAACATGATCCACCTGCATTATGGCCACAGCAGTTGTTGTTGTTAGGTGCCATCTAGTCGGTGTCCAACTCATAGCCACCCTATGTACAACAGACAAAACACCATTGCCGTGTTTCTCTGCTATTCATAGGGTTTTCAATGGCTGATTGTTCTTTGGGAGTGAGTGCAGGAGGCTTCTCTCAAGCTTACAGCACTTGGTGTGCCCAGACAGTCTCTCATCCAAGTACTAACCAGGCCTGGCCATGCTTAGCTTCCAAGATCTGAGGGGATCAGATGCCACAGTGGTACTGCTGTAGGCACAGCAATTATTAGATGCAAGAAACTTGTATTAACAATGATTTTATGCCCTATGGAATTGAAATGTGGCTTAGAAAACATAGTTATTACACTTGGAATAGACTGTTGCAAACTCATTGCCTGCTTACTTCTGCCCTGAAGTGAGTATAGTTGGTCCTCTACAGCTTCAGTTTCTGAATCCACAGATCCAACCAATGGCTGATTGAAAATAATCAGAAATTAAATCTGTACTGAACATGCAAAAACTTTTTTGCTTACCATTATTCCCTAAACAATGGTATAGCAACTATTTACAAGTCATTTACATTGTATTAGCTATTGTAAGTAATCTAGTTTTTTGTTCTTAGGTGTCCTCAAGGTGGGTCCAACCCATAGTGACCCTATGTACAACAAAACGAAACACTACCCAACACTATGCCATGCCTGGCACTGTTATCAGTACTTCTCTGCTATTTATAAGGTTTTTGGCTGATTGTTGCAGCAGTGGGCTTCTGGGTCCTTTTCTCAAGCCTACAGAGCACCCAGTATTCCCAGGCAGTCTCCCATCCAAGTACTAACCAAGTGTGACCCTACTTAGCTTCCTAGATGTGACAAAATAGGATGCCAGAGTGGTATGGCTGTAATCTAGAGGTGACTTAAAATATACAGGAGAATGTGTGTGGGTTATACATAAGTACCACCCATTTTATATAAGGAACTTGGGCATCTGTGGACTTTGGTATCTGTAGGGGTCCTGCACGTACCCCTGTGGATACGCAGGGATGACTTTGCAGGTCACAGCATGATACATTTGGCCCACATTTTTTTAATTCATAAATTTGGGAACTTTCTCTCCATTTGACAGATTCCAAATATCAATTTTCTGCAAAGCAATAGATTTGCTCACATTACTTTATGAGCCTGGGAAGCATTTTAAATGTTAAGATGATTCTATTATCCTTGCTCTTCCCATCCACTGAGGATGGGTTCTGGTCAGAAATATTACATCTTCCAGAATCAATTTGTGGAAGGCATCACAACTGCCTTGTTGGTGTTCAGTTAATCTGTTCACCATGTCTTCTCCAAAAGGTCAAATATTGGAAACAGGAAATTTCCCCTAAAAGTCATTTAACATTCCAACACACATTTATGGAGCACATACTCTGTGCTAGTGACTGAGTTTAGCCCCTGGGGAAACAATGGAGACCAACCCAAGGACCTAGGTGGTGAATCTGCTTCCTCTCAGACCCGCTTGTCTTTGCTCAAAATCTTCCCTCAACCACACATCCCAGGGAACAAATTAAAAATGGCTCGTGTTACCTGATACTGGGTTCCTCATTTGCTAATCACTTTGCTGGAACTTCACCAGCATCCATCCAACCCAAGAGTTGCGTCCAGCTCCCCACAGAAATAAGGACTAAGGACCCTTGAGTGGTGAAAGAAAGTTTCGCTCTAAGGGAAACTAGTTTCAGGCCAGGTTGCAGGCCAAGCAACCCTGAACTTATTCTTGAAGAGTCTGATTTAACTAGCCTCAGCTGCCACAAAACCCCAAGGAAATGCTGATATAAAGTCACAGCTGAGAACCGCTCTTCTAGGGCTGGGATTTAGCTCAGCAGGTAGAGCGCTGCGCTGCAGTCTCTGAGGCCCCAAGTTCAATTCCCAGCACCGCAAAAATGGGAGAAGGGCTTGGCAATCCACTCCCGAAGCACTCAGCCATTGAAAATCCTATGAGGGTCGCTATGAGTCAGATACCAACTCGAGGGCACCTAACAACAACAGGGGCAATTAGCCCCAGCAGGTAAAACCTGTATAATCCTAACAACATTTGTTTCTCCCTTCACTGCCCTCAGGACTTATCCTTTGTCTCCTGCCTGTTGGTACCTGCTATGATTCTTCTGTAAATATAAACTTGTACCCCCAAAGCCTAAGTGATAAAGAATTTCAAAACACTAATCTTACCTATTGTGAGTGAACAATGCAGCTCTTGTCCCTCAATGTGTTAGTTGTGATTGCATATCCTTTATTAACCCATGTCTGAGAGGCAAATCCACTTTTGATTCCATATGATTGTTTGCTTACCCTGTTTACCTTTTGGATAAAAAGGAATCCTGAACATCCAGTGCAGTGATTTGTACAAACAAATGCTAAAGAGTTTGTCTTCTGGTAGCTTTGTTTTAGGATTTTCTAGAACACGGGATACAGGTGTTGACTTAAGCACTGGCCTTTCCAGGACTCATGGCAGCTCACAGGGTTCATCCACAAAGCCAGGTAAGCTCTCCTCCAAGACACTTGTCCATTATGAAATTTCCTTTCCCCTCTTACTTGGGTGTCCTGATGTTTGTCTCTCTGCCAAGGAGATGGGCTGTTGCCTCAGAAAGTCAAGGTCAGAAGCCCCAATATTTAGGCATTTCTAAAAAATCTATTTCTTTTCTGAATATACAAACAATATGTGCTTGTATCTGTTAGTGTGCTTTCAGCTATTAAAAAAAAAACACTTAGGATGTCTTAAACAAGTAAGTGGGGCTAAAGATTAGCTCAGTTGGTAGAGTGCTGCTTCACACTCTCTGAATCCCAGTTAGGTGGACTTCAGGGTTAGTTAGTGGGGCAGCACAACAATGTCAAGACCAGGTTCCTTCACTCTCTTCACTCTGATTGGCCAGTTTGGCTATGTCCTAGGTATGATTCCCTTGGGGTCATAAGGTGCCCCCCCAACAACTGGGGCCATAAGCTTCTTCATTCTGCACCATTAGAAAGTAGGTGTTCCTTATCCCTTCCAGAAGACTGAGGAAGAGCTTCCCCACAAGCCTCCAGAAAACTTCTTTTCTAGCCTCACTTACTACTCATTCACAGGCTCAGGCTCATTTTTGGACCACTTATGGAGCACAAAATGACCCTGAGGTCTACCAGTCACACCCATTCAGCTGAGGGTCAGATTCCTCTGAGGCATCAGAGCTGTGTAAGAAGAGACATTGGCATTTCATTAAGAAGGAAGAAGAGGAACAAATACCATATATATAAATCTCATTTTGGAGAGCCCTGACCAAGCACCTTAAATAGACAAGCCAAGGAATAATATATAACTAGAAACCGAATCAAGGAGATAAAATGGGATAATAAAAAGCACTTGACTGATTTGAAAGAAAGTGGAAAATGAAGGACATGGAAACAAAAACAATAGATGGGACAAGTAAGAAACAAATAACAAGATGGTAGACTTAAACCCAATGCTAAGTGTGCCAAGGACTAAACATTTCAATTAAGAAACAAAAGTTGAGAGACTAAACTAGAAAAGCCAAGCAAGAATCACCACATGCTATTTAAAAGCAACATACTTTAAATATAAGGATGTCTATAAATCAAAAGTAAAAAGATGGAAAAAGATAGTATGCAAACATCGGCCAAAAGAATGTTAGTGTGACCATATTCATATTAGTGTATGGAAGTGTGGGGATTTACCATAGCCAAATTTTAAGAACAAAATTAGAAGAGCTAAACTACCAAATAAACCAGTGGAACAGAGTACAGAATCTAGAAACAGATATAGTATATACATATGTATATGTTAACTGCACATATACATAGCTGACTTATAACAAAGGCACCCCCACAATTCAGTGGAGAAAAACAATGGTTTTTCCCAATAGATGATCCTAGATTATTTAGAAGTCAATGTGGGAGAAAAATTAAATTTGAGCTCTTATATTTTATTCAAAAATTAATTTAAAATGGATTATGGACCTATACTTAAATATGAAAGGCAAAACCATAAAGTTTTTAGAGAAAAACATAGGAATATGCCTCATAATATTTGAGTAGGCAAGATTATTTAAGTAGGGCACAAAAAGCAGTGGCCCAAAGGAAAATATTCACAAATTGGAATCCATTAAAATGAAGAACTCCTGTTCATCAAAAGACACCATCAAAAGTGAAAAGGTAAACCATGGTCCAGATGAGGTATTTATAACTACATCTCCAACAAAGAACTTGTACCCTGAATACATAAACTATTCCTATAAATCAATAAGCAAAAGTAACAAATGAGCAAAAATGAGCAAAAGACATAGGCTGTGTCTTAGCCCATTTTCTGTTGCTATTACAAAATGCCTTAAACTAGGTAATTTATAAAGAATAGAAGACTAGCCAGATGCAGTGGGTGCACACTTGTTCATCCCAGTTACTCGGGAGGCAGAGGCAGGAGGATCGCAAGTTTGAGACCAGAGGCAGTCTGTGTAATTTAGTGAAACCCTATCTCAAAAAGTAAAAAAATGGGCTGAGAGTGCAGCTGAGTGGTACAGCACTTGCAAAGCATGCAATTGCAAGGCCCTGAGTTCAACCCCCAGTACCACAAAGTAAATAAGTAAATAAATAAGAATAGAAGACTTATCTAGCTCAGAATTCTGAGAATTAAGAGATCCAAGGTCAAGGAGCAACATCTGGTGACAGCCTTATTGCTGGTGGGAACTCTCTGCACAGTCCTAAGGCAGCACAGAGCATCACATAGTAAGAGGGGTGCATCCAAGAGACAGATCCAACATGACTTTTATGATAGACCTATTCTTTGGATAACTCATCAGTTCATCAATCTGTTAGTTCATGAATGGATTAATCTATTCACAAAAGCAGAGCTCTCATGACTTCAGAAATGACTCATCTAGTCCTTCCGCTTAATACCTCACAATGGAGTTAAATTTCAACAGGACAAACCATAGCAGGCAGTTTACAAATATGTAGGGATAAATCTAGAAAGTAATATGGGGCCAAGAGAGGAAGATAGGAAACATGGTCCTGAGCCTGCATGGGTCGAGGTGTGTCTAGCCCACCTTTAGTCCTGAGGCACACCCGGGACTCTTTTATGACTCGCTGTGCCACACCTGGTTTGAATCCATGAGGTCGAGGCAAGATGGCTCCTGCCCACTGCAGTCGTGGCGTGTCTCTCCTGGAGTTTCTTGCTCCCTTCTCAAATTTTTTGCTGAGTCATATGGTGCCAATTGGCTAGCCCAAAACATTATGGAAATGTCACAGATTCTGATTGGCTAGTCTGAAATGCTTATGAGCACAGTGCACGGGAATAAAGTTGAGTTCTGAGTTGCCTCCCTAAAGGCTCCCAGAGTGGCTGTGTCTCCATCACACTCAACACCAGTGGGATGTGGAGTTCCCAGCCCAGGCTAAGGAGCCCCACACAAATACAAACACATGTGTACACATGTGCATGCACACACATACACATCCCAAAAGGCCAATAAGCATTTGGAAATATGCTCAACATAAAAGTCAAATATGAAAATTCAAACAAAAACCACAATGAAACACCCCTGCATATGCAACAGAATGACTAAAATTAAGACTGGCGATATCAAGTGTTGGTGAAGATGTGGAGCAACTGGAACTCTCATACATTGCTGGTAAGGTTGCAAGTATTTTGGAAAACTTGTTAGGTGCTGTCAAGTCAGGTCTGACTCATAGCAACCCTGTGTACAACAGATGAAATACTCCCCAACACAGTGCCATGCCTCACACTACTGTCAGTGCTTCTCCACTATTCATATGGTTTCCAATGGCAGATTGTTTCGGGAGTGGGTTGCCATGTCCTTTTCCCTATCCCATAACACATGGTATTCCCAGGTGATCTCCCATCCAAGGACAAACCAGCCCAACTCTGCTCAGCTTCCAAGATCAGGTGGGATCGGATGCCAGGGTGTTCTGGCTACAGAGGTTGGAAAACTACTTTGTAATGACTATTAAAGCTAAACATATGCCTACCAATAATAGGCAAATTCAATTCCTACATCTATACCCAAGAAAAATGAGTGTGCACACCCACCAAAAGCCAGGAACAAGAATATTCATACCATCTTTATTCATGATAATCCCCAAATAGAAGCAACCCAACTAACCATTAGTAGTAAAATAGACATCAAGAAGGAACCATAGCCACACTTGACAACATGAATGACTTTCAGACATTATTATAAGTTGAGCAAAAGGAGCAGTTACAAAAGATACTTGCCACATAATTCCATTTACATGAAAGTACAAGGACATAGGGGCTGAGATTTAGCTCAGTTGGTAGAGTGCCGCTCTGCGGTCTCTGAGGTCTCTGGTTCAATTCCCAGCACCACTAAAGTGGGAGAAGGATGTGGCAATCCACTCCTGAGGCAATCTCAAAACAATCGGCCATTGAAAACCCTAAGAGGATCCTATGAGTTTCTACACAACCCGATGGTGCCTAGCAACACCAAGGACAGATATATCTAATATATAATAATAGATGTCAGAATAGTGGTTACCTACAAAAGGAGGGTGATCTATTTACTGAAAAGAAGCATGAAGGAACCTCTGGGCACAGGAAATACTCCAGATCTTGACCTAGATAATGGTTATGTGGATATGTTATTGTTGTTAGGTACCATCCACTTGTGTCCAACTCATAGCAACTCTCATAGAATTTTCAATGGCTAATTGTTTCAGAGGGCTGGGATTTAGCTCAATTGGTAGAGCACTGCGCTGCAGTCTCTGAGGTCCCGAGTTCAATTCTCAGCACCACAAAAAATGGGAGAAGGACCTGGCAATCCACTCCCAAGGCAATCCTCAAACAGCCAGCCATTGGAAACCCTATGAGGGTCGCTATGAGTCGGACATTGATTCGACAGCACCTGACGACGACGACGAATTGTTTCGGAATTGCTTCGGGAGTGGATTGCCAAGTCCTTTTCCCATTTTTTGAGGTGCTAGGGATCAAACCAAGGTCCTCAGAGAGTGCAAAGCAGCACTCTACCAGCTGAGCTAAACCCCAGGCAAATTCATCATGCTGTACAAATTGGATTTTTTTTTTTTACAATAGACATGTACTTTTAAAAAATACTTATTTAAAAATAAAAACCAAAGAAAAAGACAATATATCTAGTCATCCTCTATCACCACTAGAACTGAAGTGACAGAGAAGGACATTTGCAATTGAACTACTTTTTATGTGGATAATTCTTGGTAACATGCTACAGTGGAGTAACAGCAAGTTAACAACAGTTTATGATTTTTCTCTCTGTCAAAGGTAAGGAAACCAACAAGTACCCAGAACTTATACTGTATGCTCAATGCTGTTCTTGGTAGCTAATAAAATTGCACTACGTGAATTTACCATAATCTGGTGACCTAGTCCACTGACAGATATTTAGGTTATTTCTATAGTTTACAATTCCACATAACATTGTGATGGCCTCCTATGAGGTAAATTCTTGGAAGTAGAATTTCCTGATTACAGGATATGTTTGCCAAAAATCTTAACAGATGTTGCCAACTGCCCTTAAATTTATTACTCCTCTACACTCTGCCCCTGACAGCACCCAGAGTCCACTTTTGCACATTGTTCGCCAACAGTGTGCTTTCTAACTTCTTAATCTTCACCATTCTAATTATTAACAGCAGTAGCTCATTTCCATTTTAATTTACAATTATTTAATCACAAACAAGATAAACAAATTTTCACAAGCTTATAAGCCATTTTTTCTTAAGTGTGTATATGTGTTCATTGTTCACTCATCTATTGGGTAATTAAATAATAGAGGACTTTTTTGGCTCGCATAATCACAGTCTGTAGTAGTCACAGTTTTAGATGAAGCCTGATCCAGCAGCTAATAAACCTCATTTCTTTATTTCTCTAGTTCTGCTTTCCAAAGGGTTGGCTTTATGCACAGTCTCCAGCAATTCCTAAACCTCACTGTTTGCTTTTGAGAGAGGGAGAGAGAAAGAGAGAAAGAGATCATCTCTTCTGGTGGCTCTTGCCCATCTGTCTGGGATTTATCCTCTCTCTCTCTCTCTCTCTCTCTCTCTCTCTCTCTCTCTCCATATATATATATATATATATATATATATATATATATATATAAAATTTCAGGAGAACTGAGTTATGGATATCTATATTAGTCACTGTTATATTACTATGTTATATTACTGTTATATTACTATAATTAAATACCTAAGCAGCTAACTTATAAATAAAAATGGTTTGACTCACAGTTTTGGAGTTTCAAAGTCCAATACCAAAGACCTGATAAGAGCAGCATTCCTTGGTAAAGCAGGAGATGGTGGCATGTCATGGCAGGAGTCCATGTAGGAGCCAAACAGTCATACTCAGACTGGAGCTCAGAGAGTCTAGAACCCCACGCTCCCTTTCAAAGGCACATCCCTAATGACCTAAGGGCCTCCCAATAGGATCTGCTTCCTAAAGGTTCACAGCACCTCCCAATACTGCCTCCCTGGGGACCAAGACTTTACATACAGAATTTTCTGGGACACTCAACATGCAAACCATAGCACTATTCATGATCTAAAAAGCACAGCTTCTAATCTCTAAAAATCTTGAATGCTAACTAATAGGGATAACTATTTTCACTTTAAGATTAATAACTCTAGAAAACACACACTACCATTTTATTTGTTAAAAACAATAGTCTTCAGCCGGGCGTGGTGGCACATGCTTATAATCCCAGTGGCTCAGGAGACAGAGACAGGAAGATCGCCAAGTTCGAGACCAGAGGCAGTCCGGTGTAATTTAGCAAGACCCTGTCTCAAAAAGTAAAAAAATGGGCTGAGGGGGTAGCTCAGTGGTCCAGCACTTGTAGAGCATGCAAGCACAAGTCCCTGGGGTCAACCCCTGTACCGCAAAACAAAACAAAACAAAACAAAACAAAAAAACAATAGTCTTCGAATTCCCTCTTGTTCTCTTCTCCTTTTGTGCTTCAAGATAAGTAAATAGATGACTGACTCATCTCAAAACAATGTGTCCCAGGAAGTTTATTCCAACAACAAATTTGTCTTTTGGCTTAATGTCAATTTTTTTCAGAGCAGGCATTTTAAAATATTTTTATGAATTATATTTTTAAATATATTATTAAAACATTGCTTTAAATATTAAAATAGAGCTTATTATGCCTTCAGCCATAGCCCTGTGGCATCCGAGCCCATCTTGGAAGCTAAGGAGGATCAGGCCTGGTTAGTACTTGGATGGGAGACAGCCTGGGAATACTAGGTGCTATAGGCTTGGGAGATGGACCCAGCAACCCACTCCTCCACCCCCCAAAAAAACCCGCCATTGAAATCCCTGTGAACAGCAGAGGAACACTGACAATAGTGTTTCACCGGTTGTACCCAGGGTCACTATTAGTTGGATACTGACTCAATGGCACCTAACAACAACAACAAGTTTATTATAGTTTACTTTTGCTACTTATTAATTACTTATTTGGTTTTTGTTGTTTTTGTTGTTGTTTTGGGTGGTGGTGTTTATTTATTTGGAGACAGGGTCTCAATGTGAAGCCCAGGCTGGCCTTGAATTTATAAGCCTTCTGCCTCAGCATCCCGAGTGCTAGGATTATAGCATGCACCACCACACCCAGCTTTAATTATTTTTAAATTATATTTGTTATCAGTTCCCTGATATTCTGAAAACAATGTCTCAACTTGCCAGAGCAGTGTTTATTTCCTTCAGAAAGCACTGTGTTCTCAGCTGGAAAATGATGGACATTTGCAGATCTTTTTGACCGTCCACCTCCTTTAAAGATACTAAGAAGTCCTCTCACTTCCTTTCCCAGCTTCCTCCTCCTCTAACCACTCCCTTACAGACTCCTGTGCAGCTACAATGCAAGTAAGTATGTGATCTAGGCTTAACCCATCAGACGTAGTACCTCTAGATTTTTGAAATGGGAGCTATTGACCCCAAATAGTAAGAACGATAGAGCTAATGGGAGTGATTACAATATCAAGTTTCTGGGAGGAGTAGATGGCACATAAAAATGTGACAACCTTGTCCTCACTGGCAAGGTTTTGGCTGAGTCCTTATGGCTGCCTGGTCTCCCTGGCTCTTGCCCTTCCCCTAGCCCATTGACGTTTTGGGTTCATTTCTGATTATAAGAATGTTGAGAGTTAAAGGAAGCAGGAGGATCTTTTGTTCCCAGACTCTGTCCCACTTTGCCATCTGAGCACCAAGAGTCCTGAATGAAGACAGTTCCTTTAGCCCTGAGCATGTTTGCTCTCATCTCCTCCCAGTCCACTCTGCTCCTTCTTTCCTCTTCCTCTTCCTCTCTTCTCTAAGAGGCTGGCATCAGAGACATTCCCTGCACATTTTTGACATCCCTCACTTGTTCAACTTTTACCACAAATCTTCCCTGAGAAGAGTCCCCACCCCATACAGCACCAACCCTGTTCATAGACCTCCAGGCCACCTATTCTACTAATGCATCCATCACACACACGCACACACACACACACACACACACACACACACACACACCTGACTAACAGACCAAAACAACTTGTGCTTGGCTTAGAACCCCCTCAATACTGAGAAATAAGTTACTTTAGGAAATATACTGTCCTTTTTCTAGAAAGATCTTTCTAGATGATCTTTGGCAGGGCAGCTATTCCAACTGAGCCTGCTTCCTGAAGGTTTGGGCCCTGCCTATTTTGTTCTTCTCTCTCTGTCATTCCTTCTCTTTGTCACTCCACCTCCATTCCACAAGCATTTACTAAGCATTTTCTAAGAATAAGAGTAAAGACAATAGAGTCTCAGCTCCACTCTCCCTGTTGAACTCTCACGTTAGTAAGCTTGTTTTTCCAGTATATTCTGTACACCAAAATGAGTCACATTCATCAAGGGAGCCAAGGCTGTTCCTTCTCTTACAGGTGACAGGAATCTCTTCTCTGTCTACTGCAGAAGAAGTACCTTCAGACTGGAATCATAAAAAAGGTTATATTTCTAATTTTTTTAAAAAATAAGTAAAAAGACAAGAGAAGGGAATAGGGCTGAATATGATCAAAGTACATCATATACACATAGGAAAATGTTATAGTGAAACACATTATTTTGTATGATTAATATACACTAACAATAAGTAATGGGAGAAGGATGTGGCAATCCACTCCCAAAGCAATCCCAAAATAATCAGCCAATGAAAACCCTATGAGGGTCGCTATGAGTTGGATCTAACTCAATGGCACCAAACAACAATAAAAACAACAAAAATATAAATAAATAAACGAGCTCTGCCAAACAGGAATCACTCAGTCATATCCCAAGAGCCAGTCTAGAACAATTTCTCTCTGCTTTAGCCAGGGGCTTAAAGGCACTGAAAGTATCAGTAGGACTTCCTAGTCTCCAGCTCCTGGGAGGCTTTCCCTGGAGGACAGGCACAGGCAAACTTTGCACAACCAAGCTGCAGCCCATCTCAGACTTTATCATTGAGAGCAACCATGGACCAAAGACCATGCACAAAACAGCACAGCTACGTCTGCTTCCAGTCTCTTCCAATAATCAACTTCCCATAAATGTCGACATGCACACACTGACATATGCATATCACATACACAACTTCATTATAAGGACAGATTTTAATAAAGTCATCAACACACATGTTATCTCCAATTAAAATAAACATATAGTTAAACTTTTTAATATTTGCCCTCCATGCCACATATAGACTAAACCATTAAATCCAGCAACAATCTTTTTTTCCTGCTGAGGAATCACTTTTTGTAATCTTCACCTGAGTGAATTTTTCACAGGCCACGGGACTAAAGTCAAATTTTCTGCATCTCCTGGTATCAAGGTAACATCAATTCATAGTCCTTCTGGCAAAGATGTAGTCAGGAACTGGGAGAGCTTATTCCACATAGGATATCCATCAAGAGAAAAGGAGGAGATTTCCCAAGCAATAACCCCACGCAACAGCTCAAGCAAGCCTCCACCTTCACCTGTTCTGTGCACATCTGGCTTTGCTGTCCCCAAGGCACAAGCTTCCTTTCAGTCTCTAGAAGGGTATAGTTTGGCAACTCCTGCGAGCTTGTGGTTTGGCTGCCTACAAATTTAAGAGGAGTACCTGCTCTAGCTCAGGACAGACTCACAGACATGCCAGGTAAACATACATCTAAGTTGGGGTTGCTCCTGGGTGCCAGAGGTTGACTCCAAATTGTTCCTTAGCCCACAGTGAGCAGGATTTTAAAGCCCTCACCGGTGGCCTGAAAGCAGTCCCTTACGGTAACAAGTTGTCACCATTGTTAACCCCCAAAATAGGCTAAAATTCCTTACACAGTACGGATTTAGATCCAACACTTTATTTGGTCCCAAATTAATTTAAAAGTAAAACAATAACTGAAAGATTTGTTTCAACTTCCATGGCACTTGCCAATATACTCTTCAAAAATTATTTCAGTGATTCTCATCATGCATTTGCATAACACTCTTCTTGTTGTTTGGTGGTGGTGTGTCAGGTCCAACTGATAACAACCCTATGCACAAAAGAATTAAATACTCCCTGACACTGTGCCATGCCCAGCTCTATGACAGTGTTCTGATGTTATTCATAGGGTTTTCAAAGGCTGATTGTTTCAGGATTGCTCTGGAAGTGGGCTTCTCCCATTTTGTGGTGCTGGGGATCAAACCTAGGGCCTCCGAGAGTGCAGAGTGGCCCTCCACCAACTGAGCTAAACCCCAGCCCATAACACTCTTAGTAGTTATCAAAATGCAGCCATCAGTGGCCTTGCTGGTTGCTCCAGGAGTGTCTTTGAGTTGGTGGGACTCAGTAGGCTTGGTTTGACAAATGAGAAAACCATGACCTAAGGAGTTAGAAGACGTGCAATAAAGAACACAAGGCCTCCCGCACTTGTGCCCGAAGCAAAGATTCTGTCTCAGCAAGTTCCAAGCCCAATACTGAAGCACAAGAACAAAGTCTATCCTACAAAATCTGCTTTGATTTTTTTATTTGGAAGGGAAGATGCTCACTGTAGATAATTTTTTAATGTATGTTTTCACCAAGTAAAAAGAAAAAAAAATAATAAGAGGAAATTTACTGACATAAGCATCTGCTCTCCTATCAGGTTAGAGGCAGATGACATGCTTCTCCTGCAAGGTAGAATTGCTCCATTGTCACCTGCTTACATAATAGTGATATTTTGTCACCATTGCATATCAACTAGGATTTAGCAAGTCAAATTTTATTTTTAAAGGACAGTATCATTATTGAAGTGCCTACTATAAAATTTGCCTGCAGCCATAGCCCTGTGGCATCCGATCCCGTCAGATCTTGGAAGTTAAGCAGGGTTGGGCCTGGCTAGTACCTGGATGGGAGACCGCCTGAGAACACCAGAAGCTGTAGGCTTGGGAGAAGGACCTGGCAACCCCCTCCCAAAAATCAATCTGCCATTGAAAACCCTGTGAACAGCAGAGAAGCACTGACAATAGTGTTTCCCCTGTTGTACAGAGGGTCGCTATGAGTCGGACACCAACTCGACGGCACCTAACAACAACAACAACAACAACTATAAAATTTACGTAAAATAGCTGGGCATTGTGGCTCATGCCTATAATCCCACTGACTCAGAAGGCAGAGGCAGAAGAATCACAAATTTGAGGCCAGGGGCAGCTGGCGTAGTTTAGCAAGACCCTATGTCAGGATAAAAACATAAAGTAAGATAAAGAGGGCTGTAGGGGTGCAGCTCAGTGGTACAGTGCAAAGTATTGTGAGGCCTTGGGTTCAGTACTGCAAAATAAAGTAAAATAAAATTTATGTAAAATAGTTTCTAATTTTCCTTTTATTCAAATATGTCATTCTTCAACAATTCCCAAGTGCACTTGAACTTCTCCCCATTTTGTTGTTGTTGTTTGGTGCCACGGAGTCAGGTCTGATTCATAATGACCCTATGTACAACAGAACGGAACACTCCCCAACACTGTGCCATGCACATGATCTTTTTTTTACATTTAAGCCCATTGTTACAGTCATTGTGTCAATCCATCTACTTGAGGTTCTTCTTTTTTTTCATTGACCCACCACTCTTCCAAACATGATGTCCTCCTCCAGGGGTTTGTCCCTCCTCACAACATGTCCAAAATACATAAGACACAGTCTAGCCATCCTTGCTTCAAAGGAGCACTCTGGTTGTGCTTCTTCTGCAATGGATCTGTTGGTTCTTTTGGCACTCCATAGTATGCATATTCAATATTCATCTATAGCACCATAATTCAAAAGCATCAATTCTTCTCCTGTCTTTCTTATTCAATGTCCAGCATTCACAACCATAGGATGGGACTGAAAATACCATGGTATGAGTCAGGTCTACCTTTGCCTTCAATGTGACTTCTTTACTTTTCAACACTTTTACAACAGCTATTCCCAATGCAATGCATCTTTTAATTTCTTGATGGCTGCTTCTGTGGGTGTTGATTATAGAACCAGGTAAAGCAAAATCTTGGACAACCTCAATCTTTTCTCCATTTATCCTGAAGTTGCACACTGACCCAGTTGCAAGGATTTTTGTTTTGTTGATGTTGAGGCACAATCCATACTGAAGGCAGTGTTCTTTGATCTTCATCAGTGAATGTTTCAAATCCCTTTCACTTTCAGCAAGTAAAGATGTGTCATCTGCGTAACGCGGGTTAATGAGTCTTCCTCCAATCCTGATGCCATGTTCTTCTTCATAAAGTCCACCTTCTCAGATTATTGCTTAGCATAGATTGAAGGGGTGCAGTGAAAGGATACAGCCCTGACACACACCTTTCTTGACTTTAAACCAGCTACTCTTTCCTTGTTCTCTTCAAACGACTGACTCCTGATCCATGCACAGATTCCTCATAAATACAATTAAGTGCTCTAGTATTCCCATTCTTTGGAATGTTATCCATAAATTATGTGATCCACACAATCAAATGCCTTTGCATACTCAATAAAACATAGACATCTTTCTGGTATTCTCTGCTTTTGGGTAATATCCATCTGACATCACCAATAACATCCCTGGTTCCATGTCCTCTTCTGAATCTGGCTTGATTTTCTGGTAGTTCTTGTTAATATACTGCTGCAGTCACTTTTGAATGATCTTTAGGAAAATTTTATTTGCTTGAGATATTAATTATATTGTTCAATAGTTCTGCATTCAGTTGGATCCTCTTTCTTGGAAATAGGCACAAATATGGATCTCTTCCAGTCAGTTGGCCAGGAAGCTATTTTCCAAATCTCTTGGCATAAGCAAACCAGCACCTTCAGAGCTGCATCTGTTTGTAAATCATCTCAACTGGTGTTCCATCAGTTCCTGGAGCCTTGTGTTTCACCAATTCTTTCAAGGCAGCTTCCACTTCTTCCTTCAATAACATTGGCTCCTGATCATATGCAACCTCTTGAAATGGTTGATCATCCACCAATTCTTTACGGTATAATGACTGTGTATTTCTTCCATCTTCTTTTGATGTTTCCTCCATCATTTAATATTTTACTTGTACAATCCTTCACTATTGCCAGTTAAGGCTTGAAATTTTTTCAATTCTTTAAGCTTGAGAAAAACAGAGCACATTCTTCCCTTTCAGTTTTCTATCTCCAGCTCTTTTGCACATGTCATTGTAATATTTGCTTTTGTCTTCCCAAGCTGCCTTTTAAAATCTTCTATTTAGTTCTTTAACTTAGTCATGTCTTCCTTTTACTTTAGCTGCTCAACATTCAAGGGCAAGTTTCAGAATCTCTTTCAACATGTATTTTGGTCTTTCCTTTTTTTCCTGTTTTTTTTTTTTCAGTAATTTTTTGCTTTCCTCATGAATGTCTTTGATGTCATGCCATAGCTCATCTTGTCTTCTATCATTAATGTGTAACACATCAGATCTGCTTTTGAGATGGTTTCTAAACTCAAGTGGGATATATACTCAAGGTCATACCTTGTCTTTCGTCCATTTGTTCTAATTTTGCTCAGTTTCAGTTTGAACCTGCATATGGGCAGTTGAAAGTCTGATCCACAATCAGCACCCAGTCTTGTTCTGACTTTTAATATTGGTTTTTCCATTGTCTCTTTCCACAAATGTAGTCAATTTGGTTCCTGTATGTTCCATCTGGTGAATTCCATGTGTGTAGTTGCCATTTACATTGGAGAAAAAATGTATTTGCAATGTAACTTGTCATTTATCTGACAAAATTCTATCATGAGAACTCCAGTATTGTTTCTGTAATCAAGGCCATATTTTCCAACTAGTGAGCCTTCTTCTTTGTTTCCAACTCTTGCATTCCAGTCACCAGTAATTATCAGTGCATCCTGATTGCACATTCTATCAATTTCAGACTGCAGAAGCTGACAACAATCTTCCCTTTCTTCATTTGTGGCCTTAGTGGTTGGTGTATAAGTTTGAGTAATATATTAACTGGCATTCACATAGGCATATGGATTTTATTCTATCACCGACACTACTGTACTTCAGGACTGATCTTGAGGTGTCTTTTTTGATGATGAATGCAACTCCATTTCATACTGCCTAATGCGACCCCATTTCATATTACATACATTCTACACTCCAATTATTAGTCAATATATACTGTTCCTTCTCATTTTGACTTGTGCCACATCAGCAAGCAGAAGCCCCTGGGGCTTTATACCATTCCCATCATTACAATCAATTCTAGTTTGAGGAGGCAATTCTTCCCCAATATCTTTTGAATACCTTCGGACCCGGAAGGCTCATATTCTTGCACTATATCTGACAATGTTTCTCTGCTGTTCATGGGGTTTTCAATGGCTAATTGTTTTGGGAGTGGGTTAACCATGTCCTTCTCTCCCTAGTCTGTATTAGTCTGGATGCTCAACTGAAACTTGTCCACCATGGGTGACCCTGCTGGTATCTAGGATACTAGTGAAATAGCTTTCAGCATCATAGCAACATGCAAGCTCCCACCATATTGTAAATTGTCATACAGGTGAAGATTTCCCCATCTTTGTTGTCGTTAGGTGCCCTCCAGTCCAACTCATAGCGGCCTCTCTAAAATCAGGAGGAACTTGTGATTTGGTCAATGCTGTCATACAATATCCAACCACCAGGTGGCAGTCATGATGTAGTTAACAATATCCCTTGACACTTGTGAGGATCAAGAAATCCATCTCCAAGCCCCTTAATAAAATTTTGCAAAACAGTTGACCTTTTGTTTTTTCTTGCACTATTCTCTAAACAAGTTGTTGTTGTTAGATGCCGTCGAGTCAGGTCTGACTCATAGCAACCCTATATACAACAAAATGAAACATTCTCCAACACTATGCCATGCCTGGCACAAGGCCAGTGCTTCCCTGTGATTCATAGGGGTGTGTGTGTGTGTGTGTGTGTGTGTGTGTGTGTGTGTGGTACTGGGGGTTGAACCCAGGGCCTTGTGCTTGCATGCTTGCAAGTGCTGTACCACTGAGCTGCATGCCCAGCCCACTTTTTTTACTTTTTTTTGAGACAGGGTCTTGCTAAATTGCACAGACTACCTCTGGTCTCGAATTTGCAATCCTCCTGCCTCTGCCTCCCAAATTGCTGGGATTACAGGGGTGTGCCACCATGCCCAGCCTATTCATAGGGTTTTTGATGGCTAATTGTTTCAAGAGTGGTCTGTCAGGTCCTTCTCCCTAGTCTGCAGCACCTGGTTTTCCCAGGGGGTCTCCAATCCACTAACCAGGCTGAAGAAGTCACTTAATTTGCTGCTAGTCTCTGAACTCCTGCCCATGTGACCTTGTGGTAATGAGCCCGCTGCACCTCTTCCTCTCCTCCAGCAGACACAGCCTTGCTGCTCTCCCGAGGAAGAGCCCTGCCTTCAGCCTCTCCAAGGGTCTTGGCCACCCTCACTTTCTCTTTGTTCCTTCATTCTGGAAAGTCTTTGGACTAAATGACAGTAATCTGCTTTCCCTTTTTATGAGCTGACGCCATTTCCCCTTGAATTTCTATCTTCATTCATCCACTGTGGTTATTCCAGAGTCAGAAATTTCCAGGCACCTGCTTTTTTCCCAGGCCCTTGGGCTTGTTAAGTATTCTTCTGAGTTGTTTATCCATCTCAATCCAAGAAAACGATACAATCTTTGTGTAATAAGAGTCCCCATTCCTCTTTTTCTGCTCATGAAGAAAATCTTGTATCATGAGTCAACCCACAATCTAGGTTCCTGACATCCAAAAACATAATCAGAATTTATTTAATGGCTATTCAAGGTGTTGAGCAATCAAGTATGGAGGCAGTCAGCAAGGACAAGCCAAACTGTCAAGCTTTATTCACTTCCTGCAGGAGTGTAAGCAAGAGGCAAACAGAAGGCTCCCTGCTCCTTCCATTTTCACCGTGGGATGATGTGGAGCAACAAAAGGGGAGCATGGTCTCAACGTCAAGATCCCAGGCACAGAAGCCTCCTGCCTCTTCATGGACCTGTGAGGTGGGGGGAAAGAGGATGACAGGTCACAGGTAGAAAGGTACTGAGGTGAAGTGGAGAAAAGGGCTTCATCCAAGGCCCCCAGTAAGGCCAGTGAATGAAGCCTTCTGGGCTAGCGGTGATGGAGGGTGGGGCGTGGGGCTGAGTCCTTGGCAACTGCAATGCACTGGAAGTGCCTGGAGTCTGATGTGGAGAGGACAACTTTGCCTCCAGAGGGCTGCAAGGCAAAACCTGGTCCTTGCCTGGAGTTGAGCCTGCAGGTCACAGAGGGCTCCTACCTGTGTCTGTGTCTTTGTTGCACTCTTCACAGGGGTCATTTTAAATGCAGAGGATGAGGGAAACGGGAAGTTACACGAAGTGAATCTCACTTTAGTGGTACCCAAAAGAGCATAAAGAGGAACAGAATCGGAGACCATCATCCAGTTTTTGAACTTTTGGATCTTTTTACAGCCAGGTTTAGATTAAATCAGGTAATTATAGAACTAAGCACCTGGACTACATCCTGTCAGCCTCACTCTCCTATCAAAACTCATTGTCCTAATGCCGCTGGGCTATGGCTAAAAATAGCCCCCTTAAATGACCACTGTCTTGGCTGGGGTTTAGCTCAGTTGGTAGAGTGCCGCTCTGCACACTCTGTGGACCCGGGTTCAATCCCCAGAACCACAAAAAACAGGAGGATGTAGCAATCCACTCTGAAGATAATCCCGAAACCATCAGCACTGAAAACCCTATGAGGGTCCCTATGAATAGGACCCAACTCAATGGCACCTAACAACAACAACATTGTAAAGATGCTATGAATACATGTTCTTACTACACAGCACCCTCTCTTTAAGGACCAGGAGGAATTTCCCTCTGGTCTCATTACAAGAATAGCAGCTAGTTTGTTTTCATGTTATGCACCTATGAAGCACATAATTTGTCAAGTTTCCCTCTTTATGGTGGCTAACAAGAGTCTCATTCCAAAATTGTGATCCAGATAAGAATTCTCTGCATGTACTTAGTGCATAATAATCTCTTAGCTTCTCTTAGAATCCCAGCCCTGATTTCCCCTCTCATGTTAGTTTTTCTTATCTTAAATTTATTTTAATTTGTTGTGTTGTGTGTATCTTTGCATTCTGTCTAACATCCTTTGTAGAGTAATGCAATTATAAGTAAAGAACCACATTTGACATGGAAATTACATATAAAATGAAAATTGTACTTGATGGCACCTAACAACAACAACAACAACAACAACAACAACAACAACAACAAAAAGACATGTAATCACCTTAACTTATAATTATTCTTGGGGAGAATATTACAGGTCTGACATTTTCTCCACAGAATTGTTCTATTGGAATCATCCAAGAGCATTTCCAATGCTTACTTCAGAGCGCTTATGGAGGAAGTGCTGGAGGGAAACTAATTCAGGAAGTCCACCCCAAAATGTTTTAAGTATTTACTTTTCAAGAGTCAAATCTAGGGCTGGGAGTGTAGCTCAGTGGCAAAATGCTTGCCTACCATGCACAAGACCCTGGGCTAGATCACTGTCACTGCAAAATAAAGTAATTAATGAAAACATAAATAAGGGTTGTATCCTGGTAAAGTAGAACAGGAATTTCATATTGAAAACCAATTAGAATGTCTCATTCTACAACTGATACCTAAAGCTAAACTCTGATAAAAAGAAAAAGACAAAGGATTAAGAACATAGAAATTAATCTGGCTTCTAACCAAAGTGTTGTTGTTGTTAGGTGCTGTTGAGTTGGGTCCAACTCATACTAATCCTATGTACAACAGAAAAAACACTACCCAACCCCGTGCCATGCTCAGTACTATTGCCAGAGCTTTTCTGCTATTCATAGGGTTTTCAATGGCTGATTGTTCTTTGGGAGTGGGTTACCAGCTCCTTCTCCCAAGCCTATGGCACCTGGTATTACCAGTTAGTCTCCCATCCCAGTACTAACCAGGCCTGCCGGTGCTTAGCTTCTGAGATCTGACAGGGTTGGATGCCAAGTGATACAGCTGCAGGCTTCAACCAAAGTAATGTACACAATTTTAAGAGTCAAATCATGTGCAGCTTAAAGCAAAAAAAAAAAAAAACCCAAAACAAAACAAACAACAACAACAACAACAACAAAAAAAACAGCAGCCTTCTTCTGCATTTCCTTATCCCTCTCCATTCTGCTTCATATAGAAAACAACTTCATATCTCTTATTTTTCTGATATGGCCTTCTGTATTTTAAAATAACATATTTACATTGCTATTTTTATTTGTCAATTTTAAGCACCATCCGGGACTTCTTATGATAAATAGCACAACACCCTATCACAACACCCTTCACCTCCTGCCTGCTTCCCTAATCATTTTCATTAATTGATATTCACCACTTGCATCATTATAATTATACAAATATTTTCTGCTGGCTTGAGTAATGAATTTAGTTACCTTTATTTTCTTATACTTAAATTTTTACTTATCCTAAATTTAACAATTGCCTTATTTTGTGTGTGCTTGGCTAAATGCTATTCCTGAATCTTCTTAGCCCCTTTCAGTTTCTCAACACAATATCCCTATAGTCAAACCACAGAAATGGTCTATGGGTTTCATGTTTCTCTAGAGACTTCCCTCCCAGAACATAGTATCTTCTTGCTCCCGCACAGAGGGCTTACAGTCCAGATCTGAAACTCAACTATTGTCCTGAGCATCCCCTTCATATTTTTCTTGTGTGCCTTTGAACCAGCTCCCACACCTTCCTTTTTCTTGGTTTTCTCCCTCAGGGAATGGAACACATTCTCTAGTATAAGAGAATACACTGAGAAATGGAGCACTTTTTTTTTTTTTTTCCTCAAAATGCTGAATGCTGAAAATGTTTTTAGTCTGCTCTTCTGCTGAATCAGTGGTTTGGTTAGATATACATTCTGGGTTAGAAGTTGTTTTCCTTCATTATTTTGAAGATGTTTCTCCATTGTCTTGTAGCATACAGTGTTGCTACTGAGCAGTCAGCCACCATTCTTATTGCTGAGGCTTTGTGCATGACCCATTACCCCCACTTTACATCCCATTCTGGAACCTTTGGGCATCTTCTCTTTATCCTTACCATTCTGAAATTTCCTAAGGATTGCTTTTTGTGCATCTTCTCATTCATTGGTTTAGCTCTCAGAATATTCTTTTCATCTGGCAACATAGGTCCGCACTTGTGGGAAATTTTCTTATTTCTCTGATATTTTCTTCCCTACAGTTTTCTCTTTTCTTTTCTCATTTTCGCCTCTTAGTTAGAAAATAGATATTAAGTTTATTCTCTAATCTCCTTGTGTTTTTGTTCCAAAATTCTCTTTGTTCTACTTTCTAAGAAAATGCTTCACTTTTATTTTCCCATAGTTTGACTATTTAATCTCAGCTTTTATAATTTTACCTTCAATGAATTCTTTCTTGCTCTTTTTTGTTGTTTATTTATTTATTTACCTTTTTACTCCCTTTAGAGACAGGGTCTCATTCTGTAGCCCAGGCTTGGGTTCAAATTCACAATCCTTCTGCCTCAGCCTTTTGAGTGCTGGGATTACAAACATGTGCCAGCATGCCCGACTTCTTTCTTATTCTCTTGTTCATATTCATATAAGAATCCCTCTGTAATAGCATCATGTTGGCATTTCATGGCCACAGTTCTTCTCATGTCTTTCAGATTGCATTATATGATAATTTCTTCCACATTTTGTCCTGCTACTTGGTTTCACTTTTTACCCTGATTCTTTTTTTCTCTTGGGTTATTTTCACATTGAACTGTCCTCAAATGTCTGATAATCACTTGCCATCTATTCATAGTTAAGAATGAGGCATTAGAAAATCAAGTAAGCTATTTCTGCATGGGTGGGGCCTCCAGCTGTCAAAACACTCAGGACAGCTCAGTTTCTACAAGGAAGGATTAGCTCACATCCTGACTGTGACATACAGGCCTGGTGCTGGCAGTCTGGGAGCCAGGTTGGGGAAGGTGCGGAGGGTACCTCACTTCAGTAGACAGACTTGCAGTTGAGCTTCTTGTTTTCTGCCTTCTGCCTCACTTCATACTCCAGTGTGCCTGGAAGTCTGAGCCCAGAGCCATTCAGGTCCTGTTTCACCAGAGTCTAAGTCTCTGTCTTCTGGGTGTGGAGAAGACTTAGTCTCCCTGTTGTCCCGGGTGCGGTAGGACCTGAAGTCCAACTGCTCTTCATAGAGACTTCCAAGTAATGCCTCCGTGTGGGCACCCTCCACACCCTGTCTCTGCATGGTTCATGACCTCCGATTCTCAAGGCTTCCTTTGGTTCTGGAGGATGAATTACCTGGCTTCTCATCACAGCCCCTTGAAGGTCCATAGCCTTCACCACACTCCACTCTGCCAGGTCAGCGGTCACTCCTTCCTCCACTTTCATATATTGAGGTTAAGGCTTAAGTATATCACCCACTTCCATTACAGATGGACTCACATTTCTGTGTCTCATTTTCCTGGTTATTGTTCAGGCTAATCACTGGAAGAAAGGGAAGAGGAATCCCTCAACTCAGCCCTCTCAGAATCAAACTAATCCACTTCTATGAAGTTGATTGCCAGATACTGTTTTCCACAACAAACAAATATGGAAGCTCAAACGTATCTATTACCTTACCTTAAATAGTTCACCACAGTATTTCTTGATTTTTTCATAGTCTCTGGCATACCTAGAAACTTGGGAAACACATACTTTGCACTAGGCAGATAATTATTTCCTTCTCCTCTACGTCAGCCTTTGACCATCTGTCTTCACTGTGTATTTATAAGCGCACAAATCAGTGTGATAGAAAGTCCTTAAAAGGCCAGCCAGTCTTCAAAGAAGTGAATAAGGCATGGCCTACTCCATGGAGAAAAAGGGTGGCAGCAGTTCAAAAGCAACTGAAATGTCAACATGATTTGGAAAAGGCCAATCAGCAATACCAACATAAAAATGCTGCATTTGTGATAAGCTTGAGTATCTGAACAATGAAGCTTATTACAAAAATTTTAATAAAACATTCTGGAGTTGAAAAGCTTATCTTTGATGAACTGGGAAAACAAGAAAAATAATCCTGAGCCTGAGCCGTTTCCCAGTTTAGAAAGTGTTTGTTTATCCTTCTTTGCTAAAGTTGGAGCCAAAGATCTGATGGTTTAGATTAGCTCTTAATATTCCTGGTCATTTGGGTTTTCAACTCAATGGTGCATTTCTGGGAACAGGCTGTCACCACTGACCCCAGGCTGAAGAAGGGGGCTTGTCCACATGTAAGTCACAAACACTCTCTCTCCTTTCAACACTTTGGCCTTTGATTAGTCAGTAACCACAGGACATCAGCACAATCCACAGTCCTCCTCAGTCCCCAAGGTTCTAAAGATCTGGTTGTTCACTAAGTTATCTGGCTTGCTGTGAGGAAACAAGAACTTCAGAGTCAAGCAATCCTTTCTGTGAAGCATCTAAGTCACATGGTTAAAAATCTATAGTAATAAAGTTGAGCCAGTGAAACAGTGACACAGAGGGGACATTAGTGTGGACAGGAGACAATTTTTATAGTGACGTAATAATAACTATTATTTTCTCAGTCCAATCTTCCATAAATACCTAAGGATGGGTCTTCTTTTCTGCTGTCTTCTTAGCTCAAAACCTTATGATTGGCTCATCATAAGCACAGGCAGTCTCAGCCCCTCACAAACACTTCCTCTTTGACCAAACTTTAGCCAGGAACCTCTGAGTCTTCTTCTTGACTAGACCTACCACCATTGACCTTGGCCTCCTGAGCTCAGTTTTAGGACAAAATCTTGCTAAGCCAGTTTATGCAGAATCCACCCACCTAATGCCTAATCAAGTTCCGCGTAGCCATTTCATATCCAGTGACCTCCTCACTCTGCCTGCCGGCTGGAAATCCTCAGCAAATCTTCAATAGGGGATGATAGCCAGGAAGAAAGGAAATGAAAAAAGGGCCTTCTGCAGCTACCTCCTTTCCAGGCACCATTTGAGACATGGATATCAATGTCGGCTTCCTCTGAAACAAACGGCTTCATTGATGGTCAGTACTTCTCTAGTAGATGATAACTTGTAGAAATAACATGATTGCTAGTATATAACACCCTTTACAAATAGACAGCAGGTGCTTCCCATGTCAGAACCACGTGAGGGGGAACCTCCTTTGAGGCAAGATCCCTCCAGCATTAGAGAGGAAAACCTGTTTTACAACCTAAAAGGCCAGTCAAAGCCAAAAACTTGGAAAGAATATGACACACCTGAATACAAGATAAGGAAATGGGAGGAGTCTCTGTCCACTAATGAGAAATAGACTTACATCCCCCAAAAGCCACCCCCTGGATGCAGTTGTTCACAGACTTCCACTGCTGAACTTGACCGCTTCCTTCTAACTCAGAAGCATAACTTTCTTTCTCCCTTTTTCTTTCCATTTCCCTTCTCCTGATACTGAACTAAATCCCAAGCCTACTTGGGACTTTCAGGGCCCTCTGCCTCTCTTTGACCCCAACAAACTGTCCTCAAGTTCCCTTCTGTGTCCATTTTTAAGTTCTTTTATCAATAAGACCAAGGACCCTGAAGAGGGGACCCAGAGTCCCCCAGCAGCATCTTTATTACATAGAGAGTTGAATTCGGTCTTTCTTTCCTTTTGCCATAGTCTTGGGTGAAGTCTTACTCTTTCAACAGGTGTTCAGAATAACTTTTCTTTTACACTCCTCATCTCAACATGTCTATTTCTGACTGGATGGTGTCACTGTCCATAGAGACCCAAACTGAACTTGGCTTCTGCTATGGTTTGGATGTGGTTTGTCTGCCCCTAGAGGTTTTTGTGCTGGGAGTGTGGTCCCTCATGTGGTGGTGCTGAGAGGTGGTGAGATCTTTAAGAGGTGAGGCCAAGTGGGAAGTTAAGACATTAAAGGTGCTGCCCTAGGAAGGCATGCCTTATCCAGTCTTCAGGTGTGTTGTATTTCTTCCACCCTTCTGGCTTAGGTTGGCCTTTTAAATTCGTAAAACAGGTTTTCCTCTTTCAAGCAAGAGGGATCTTGCCTCCAAGGAAGTCCTCCTGCCTAGTCCAGACATGGGGGCACCTGTTGTCTTTCTACGTAAAGAGTGTTACTGGCTATCAACCAGGCCACTTGAATAGTGTTATCTACCAGCAGTCAAGCTATTTGTAAAGGATATTATCCACCAGGATGGTAGGTACTGACCACTGATTGTGCCTCATCTTCCTCCCATTTTTGAAACGGAATGTTAATGGGCCCCTGGGAAGAAATGATTGCAGCTTCCCTGTGCTCTTGCTATGGACCTGTGCACCCAGCTGGCTCCAGCCTCTGGTGATCTTGATTTAGTCACTTGTTCCATCTGAACCCTGGTCCTTTCATGTATAAAATAGGGTAACTGGACATTAGTGTCCCAAGAAGGAGAGAGTCTACTGAAGGCCCTGTTGCTGAGTATGGACTCACAGTAACAGAGGAATTGGGGCAGACCCTCCTCAAGTGGATTTGGAGGAACAGGAATCCAGTGCTGTCTGCCACACTCAGAGGTGAGGCGCCCTCTAGTGGTGCAGGCGTGGCAAGGTCCTGGTGTGGATTCTTCATACCCAGGTAATGAATGGGTCTCTTTGTGTTCTTAGAAAATGATTGCAGGTCTCCAGCTGTCACCATTTGCCATGGTTTTAATTTTGATTATAATGTCATTTCAGTATACATAATCAATGTTTGTAGATGATGACTGTGTTAGTCTATTCAGGCTGCCATAACAAAATACCATAGACTAGACAGTTTATAAGTAATAGAAGTTTATTTCTCACAGTTCTGGAGTCTGGAAAGTCCAGGATCAAGGCCCAAAAAGACTGTTTGTAAAGGCTTGCTCTCTTCTTCCAAGATAGTGCCTTCTTGCTGCATCCTCATATGCTGGGAAAGTGAAAGAGTAAGGTAGCTCTCTGAAGCCTTTTTTAAAAGGGCATTAATCCATTCATGAGGATAGAGCTTTCGTGACCTAATCACCTCCTCGAGGGTCCATTTTCAAGTACCATCACCTTGGTGATTAGGTTTTGACATGAATTTTGGGGAGACATAAATATTCAAACCATAGCGATTAGTATATAATTGCAGAACAAAATTGAACTCAAATTCCACAAAGCTAATAAAATTTAAATTTTTAATGTTCATTTAATGTGATGGGTAAGTGGGTGATATTGTTTTGCAAAAACTAAATTGTCAATTTGGAGGTTAATGTCTTATATTATATAATTATATATTATATTATATAATTATATAAATATAATGTCTTATATTTAGTATTTAGGGTATATTTATTTATTTAGGGTATATATATTTATTTATATTTAGGGTATATTTCATTGACCCTAAATATAATGTCTTATGTTTAGTCAGTTTTATATTGTGAGTTTCAAAATACAACTGAGAATGCCTGTTTGCATACAAAACAGGAGTTTTAATACATTTAATGCATTCCAGCTTTGTTTACAGTTCAAGAGAAGCAAAGCTTCCACTTAACCAAAGCTTTATAAATTTGTTGTTCTAGTTCCAGGTGTTACTTGAAAACTCTATGAAGTTCTCTTACAGCTTATCATCATAGTAAAAACAGATTTTTTAATTCTATAGAGAATTTGCAGGTCTTTGAGAAACTGGCCAGGAGCTCTGAGAAATGCTGAGTTTTACAGGAAAAACTAAATTCAATTTGCATTTTAGAGACTTGGCTCCAAGTCCGGTTCTGTCACTAGCTATTTATTGAAAGGTGGGCAAGTGTTTGCATCTTTGGGCATCTGTTTTCTGCCCTATTAAATGGTCCTACAAATTCCCCTTACCTCATAAGCTCACTCTGAAAGTAAATGAGACAATATATTTGAAGGTATAAAAACACCCCTCACCCTGGTTATGAATGGAAAACATCACCATCAAGCCAGGGTCAAGAAGCTGGAGATTTATTTCCAAACACATTAAGATGTGCTGGCTGGTCACCCCTGAGTAGCATGGGACAGTAGGAGTATCTCCTGGCCTTCTCAGTCCTCTCCCTGGCAAGCAACAAGGTTGGTAGTCATTAGCTAGGGTATTGAAAGGAACTCAAGTTGAATCAGGGACCATTGGTGGCTCTCTGCTGCCCTCTTGAGTACAGAGCTTGGTCTTCTATCAGATGAGGTCTCAGCAAGTAAGGAAAAGCAGTGTAGGCCCAAAACATACCGCCCTTCTGGGCACTTCAGTGCAACATCACTCTGTGGCCCTGTATGTGTGCATGTGCATGTGTGTGTACGTCTGCTTCTACCAAAAAGTGGATGAGTGAGAATTTGTACTTCAAACCCTCCCCATTTCCTGGTCCCAGTCCCTCCTTGGACCGCACTGCCCAGCCTGGCTCTTCAGGGTTGCATAAACTCCTCATCACTTGGAAGGAAGCTAGTCTGCCTAACTTTCTCCCTCCTGGTTGTTGGTGGGTTAGTTACAATTGATTTTAGGGCCCACAGAATCCAGAAAGTTTTCTCATGTCTGCTGACCTGCAATGGATAAACTTTCAATTACAGGGTCACCACTGGGGTAATAAAGACATTCTTTGTTGTTGTAATTCCATTTTAATGTGGTAGGTCTGTTTTTGTGACTAGCTCTATTTTAATTTCTACTTCTATGTTAGTCATCAGTGCTTGCATTAGAATTTTGAACACCCTTGAAGACTGTGGTGCTAAATAAGCAGCAACTTCTTCCACGTAGTTTCTTTTCTTGTTTGTAATCACAGTTTCATTATCCTTTAGATGAGAGAAGTAATTTATTTTTTTTTTCCCTCCCTTTATTGGTAAGTGATGGGATACAGAGTAATACATCACTGGCTTTTTCCATTATGCAACTAGTATATCACTTTTGGCTATACTTTTATCAATTTATAAGGTTTGAGAGAAGTAATTTCAAATGAACCGCACAGGTACCAGTGGGGTTAGGGGAAAAAATATTAGAATTTTTATTTTTTCATAATATATTTAAGCTCATCCTTTTTAAATTTCCACTTTGGACAAAGTTTTACAATGTACATATGGGTAGACTAGTATGGGTGTATAATTTATAAATAAATATTTATATGAGATGGTTGTTGTTAGGTGCCGTCAAGCCGCACACTGACTCATAGTGACCCTACATACAACAGGGGAAACACTATTGTTAGTGCTCCTCTGCTATTCATGAGGTTTTCAATGGCTGATGTTTTGGGGGAGTGGGTTGCCAGGTCCTTCTCCCAAGCCTACAGCACTTGGTGTTCCCAGGCAGTCTCCCATCCAAGTACTAACCAGGTCTGACACTGCTTAGCTTTGGAGATCTGATGGGATTGGATGCCACAGTGGTACAGCTGCAGACTATACATGATGGGGAAATGCTAATTTTATTCCATTTAGTTACATTGTTACTGAAAGGACAATCATAAAACCTTGGAGACTGTTCTAGAAGAGCAACTGTCATCCTGGCCACATTTTAGAATTGCTAGGGAAGATTTAAAAAAAAATTATGAGCCAGGCATCATGGCACATGCCTTTAATCTCAGCAACTTGAGAAGCTGAGGTAGGAGGCTGGAGGGTTCAAGGCCAGAGACAGCCTTCGCAATTTAGGGAGATCCTGTCTGAAAAATAAAAAATAAGAAGCCTTGAAGTGCAGCTCAGTGACAGAACTGCCTAGCATGTATGAGGCCCTAGGCTCAACCCCCAGTCCAACTCCCTGTCCAACTCCCTGGAGAATCTGAATCTGCAGCTCTAGAGCTGGTCCCGGAATCCATACTTCCTTTAGTAGTTTGATGTAGGGAGCCCCAAACTAGGTTTTGGGAAACACTGACATAGTAGAAGCATCCCTTATCAGCTGCAAACAAGAAGAGTGGGGTGTGAGGTGAGGTATTGCCATATATCCCCCATGTGTCTGTCAGCTTGTTGTGCTGTGGGGGCATGTGTGTTGCTGTGATGCTGAAAGCTATACCATCAGTATTTCAGATACCAGCAGGGCCATCCATGGTGGACAGATTGCAGCTGAGCTTTCAGATTAAGACAGACTAGGGAGAAGGACCTAGCAGCCCACTCCTGAAACAATTGTTGTTATTAGGTGCCCTCCAGAAACAATGGTTGTTGTTGTTGTTGTTAAGTGCCATCTAGTTGAGTCCGACTCATAGCAACCCTATGTACAGCAGAATGAAACACTCCTCAACACTGTGCCAGGTACATGATCTCTTTAATGTTTGGGTCAATTGTTGTAGTCACTGTGTCAATTTATCTAGTTAAGGGTCTTCCTTTTTTTCATTGACCCTCCACTTTCCCAAACCTGATGTCCTTCTCCAGGGATTGGTCCCTCCTGACAACATATCCAAAATATTTTTATTTCCCTTTTGATGATTTCTAATTTTCCTAGATTTATGTTCCATGGTCTAATTAGTGTGGATGTTTACAGTTGTTCCTTCTCATTTTGAATAGTGCCACATCAGCAAATGGAGGTCCATGGGGCTTTACTCCATTCCCATCATTAAGGTAGACACTACTTTGAGAAAGCAACTCTTCCCCTGTCATCTTTTGAGTGCCTTCCAACCTAGGGGGCTTATTTTCTGGCACTATATCTGACATTGTTTCTCTGCTATTCATAGGTTTTTCAATGGCCAATTGTTTCAGAAATGGGTTAGCCATGTCCTTCTCCCTAGCCTTTCTTATTTTGCAAGCTTAGCTGAAACCTGTCCGCCATTGGTGACCCTCCTGGTATCTTTAATACCAGAGGCATAGCTTTTATCATCAGCAACACGCAAGCTCCCACAGCACAACAAGCTGACAAACCCATGGAGGCCTGAAACAATTAGCCATAGAAAACCCTTTGACTAGCAGAGAAAAACTGTCAAACACAGTGCTGGAAAATTAGCTTCCCAGGCTGGAAGGCATTCAAGAGAAGACTGCGGAAGAGTTTCCTCCTCAGAGTAGTTATTGTTAGGTGCCATCAAGTCAGATATGACTCATAGTGATCCTATAATAGAATGAAACCCTACCCGACACTGTCCATGCCCAGCACTATTATCAGTGCTTCTCTGCTATTCATAGGGTTTTTGATGTCTAATTGTCTTGGGACTGGGCTGCCAGGTTCTTCTCCCAAGCCTACAGCACCCAGTATTCCTAAGCAGTCTCCCATCCAAGTACTAACCAGGCCCAATCCTGCTTAGCTTCTGAGACCTGACAAGATCAGATAGATGCAAAAGTGTTATAGCTGTAGACCCTCAAAGTAGAGTCGACCTTAATGACGAGACTGAAATAAAGCCCATGAGATCTCTTTTTGTTTATGTGGCACAATTCAAAATGACAAGAAACATAAAGGCTGCAATCTTTTGCTTAAACATAAAAAAGATCGTATGCAAGGCACATTGTTAGGTAGTATTTCATTCTGTTGTACTGAGTTGCTATGAGTTGGATCCAACTTGACAGCACCTAACAGCAACAACATTGCCATATTTATCCCTACACACCTGAGTCACTTGCCCACAGTGGGCCCTACTACTTCATCTTCACACCTAGGGGAGCAATACTCATTCCTCAGGAGGCTCGTTGCCCAGAAAATCAGATTAGAAAAAAATGTAAACAAGAAAAGCACCACTGTAACTAAAAGCCTGTATTTAGGGTTCTATACATTTGACTTCCACCCTTTGCACTGAGAAAAACCATGGACCACACCTAGGTAGTTAATACTGTATCCCCTAAAAAAGCCTCTGACCTGTGATGAAGACTTGTTCTCTTTTGTGTTTGTGTGTTTTACTGTGACAGATCTTAGCTGGCCTCCTACCAGGCAGTGTCTTCTGATTTCCTGCGTGGCGTTCCTCATGCTTGGAGTTATTGCTGCTGTGATTGGTGTTGGGATCACCTTTGGAATACTTCAAAAGCCTGCAAGTATGTGTCATCTTGGGAGATGGATCTGTCAATAACTCACTTTACCTACAAGAATATAGTTATACTCCATCTATTTCCAAATAGAGGAATCTACTGATAATGGCTGGCTGGCATGTGGTATATGCCAAACTTGGCTCTAGTCATCTCACACATCTCATCTTTATTTTGCCCTTTTCAACCTTTGTCCTGCAAGGTGGTGGTTGTTATTGCCATCATGATAGAGACTCAGGGAGGTTAGGCAACTTGCCCAAGATAATACAGCTATTATGTAAAAGAGCTGGGATTCTGATCCAGGCTGGCCTAACTGAAGCTGACCTGTGATATGGTCACCACCCTCAACGAATTTCCACTGTAATTAGGGAGACTGATTATAGAACAGCATATAATTAGGAATTCAATTAGGTTTGGTGAGATGATAAGTATTTTCATTAATCTGGAAGAAATCAGCTAGACTGGTTTTGAAAGGATGTGGTAATGAAGAAGTTGGCAGTGGAGCTGAGCATTACAGTGTTGCTCAGATTTAGATGAAGTCTTCAGAAGGGGTTTGCCAGAGATGCAAACTGTGTAATCTGGTTGGACATAAAGGACACAGACTTTGCCCTGCATCAAACTTGAGATATATGAGAAAGAGAGGGGAAAAATAACTGAGCAGTTAAGGAGTGGGGATTGAATAAGAAATTAAAGAAGGATTTAGTCCAGCAGCACTGAATTGCATGCAATTACACACATGCGCATGTGTGTGCATGTGTGTGCACAAACACTTCCTGTCACATCCCAGCCTATTGTCTCCCCTCTGTTGTGATGTCCTTCCATTGCTCATTTGGCTGACTCAGAAGACTAATCTCAGGGGTTCCCAGACTAATCTCTGTCCTTCCACACACCCTGTATAAACTTCAGCCAAGTGCTTAACTGTATGTGTAGGAATTACCTGTTCTGGAATGTGTCTGGAAGGCTACAGCCATCCCTCTCACCCCAGGCCTGGCACACAGCAGGCCTTTGGAGAGATGAGGTGAGATGCTGTCAGAAATGGAGTAGCAGATGAGCAGAGAGATGACAAAAGCAACCAACCCTTGTGTGGTTTCAATGAAGGAAATGGGGTAGAGGGATGGGTGGCTTGGACACGTAGGAAACTGACTCGTCAGATTCATCAGATTGTCATGGAAGAGAGGAGACCTGGGGATGCTGGTCTCCTGGTCACACCACCTTTGCACTGACAACTTCTAGCCTTGGAAGTTAGTGTGTGAACAGGAGGCTGCTACAAGATCGAAAGGCATTAGGGTGAGAGCTGCATTCTCCTTTTATTTTTCCCTTGTAAAAGCTATGACAAACCTCTTTTAACTTCACTACTTCAAAATACTGTGTATAATTAATATTTCAGTCTCTGTATTTTCTCACATATAAAAGGACATACATTCAGTGTCTCCTATATTCTTGCAGCATTGTTAAAGAGCCGAAGTTTGAGAATGACCTAATGTCAGTAACAACAATGCTTAAACAAATTAGGCCATATTCTGACAATGGAATAATAGAATATTATGCAGCCTTTGGGAGGTACAAGGCAGAACTTTAAGGGCTGATATGGAATGTTCTCCAGAGTGTGAGAACAGTGAGTAAATAACATACTACCATTTGAGTGTGTTTGTGTGTAAAATATTTGTAGAACATTTCTGGAAGAACATATATATACACACACAGCCCTGCTGAAGGTAGACTCCCAAGAAGCAGATTCTGAGAAATAGATTTGTGTATTTATTTAGTTATTTACTTACTTAAGATAGGGATCAAACCCATGGCCTCCTACATTCTCTGCAGGTGTTCTACCACCAAGCCACAATCCTAGCCCCTTGAGACACAGATTTGTGCTCAGGATATTGATTGGGAGAGTTCCTGGTGCCAATATTTGTGGGCAGTGAGGAAAGCAGGTGGGCAGTGGGAGAAGTTCAGCTGCTGTGCAGCCAGCACAAAGATCTCAGCCACCCAACAGTGAGCTCTGAAGCTGGGCTGGCCCTCTAGTGCTGTTTCCAATCAAGACAACTGAGTTAGACCTCTGTAACCGATCACCAGCCAATCACTGCATGGGAGTGGCTGGGCAAGGAATGTGACCTTGGGTAGGGCCTCTCTTTAGCCAAGGGGAAGCCTTAGTTGGCTGTTCCTGGCTCATTTGCTTTCTTGTAGACCCATCTTTGGAGGGACTATCTTCTCAGTCTGTGACTTGTTAACACACATTAATTTGCTTAGTATCAGAAAATGACTAAAATCTATATTTTAGATAACTACCATATTGATGGGGCTGGGATTTAGCTCAGTTGGCAGAGCGCTGCGCTGCAATCCCTGAGGTCCCGAGTTCAATTCCCAGCACCGCAAAAATGGGAGAAGGGTCTGGCAATCCACTCCCAAGGCAACCCGGAAACAGTCAGCCATTGAAAACCCTATGAGGGTTGCTATGAGTCGGATACCGACTCGAGGACACCTAACAACAACAACAACAACTATCTAAACCACTGTTTCCTTTTTTTAAAAATTCCAGGAGAATGACATTGTCATGACTCTATTTCTATTTTAAATTATTATAAAGTCTCATAGACCCTTTTTCTCCAAGATATCCACAATAGGCTTATTTTCATTATTGTCCTTATTTTCCATGGATGTGAATTAATGCATAAAAAGATGTTTACTTTTTGAATACTCATTCAAAGAACTTATTGAGCACATGTAACATGTCAAATACTGGCACATACTGAGCACATGCTCTGCTCTTGAGCTACACCTCCCTAACCTAAGGCATTGATTCTTTGTTGAATCTGTGACCTTTGCACTTGGATGGTTTTAATATAAAATGCCCTCTACAGGGCATATGTTTGAATGCTTTGTCTTTAGCTGGTGGCCCTATTTCTGGAGGCTATCAAACTTTGGGAGGTGAGACATGGCTTTGGGGAAGTAAGTCAATGGGTGCAGACCTTTGGACCTCTGGTTCTGGTAAGCTCTTTCTGATTCCCAGTCACTGTGACAAAAGGCCCCCTGCCTCACTGCCATGCCTGCCATGCCCCTATGGACTGAAATCTCTGAACCATGAACCCCAATAAATCTTTTTTCCCTGAAGTTGTTTCTTTTAGGTATTTTGCCACAGTGATGCACAAGCTGGCTAACACAATACCTTACAAGCATTTTGAATATATAACTTTGAGGATGTGGCAGCCATGGAAGTATGCTACTCTGTGTCCTTCAAGAGAATCTGCTTCCAGGAGCTCTGTAAGCTGCCAGCCACAGCTGCCAGCCTCTGAACCCATGGCCATACTCACACCAAGGCTCTGCTTCCCCGAGAAGCCTCAGCCAAGGACAGTGCTACGGGGACACTATGCCAGCCCATTGTGTAGGACATGGGACTCAGTTGATGGGCAACTCTGCTTCAAAGACTCCACCAGACCTGTCTGAAGCTTTCTTAAAACTCTATGAATTCTGACACTACCCAAACAGACCTCTGATACCCCTTTTCTTCCATGGGTGTTAGGCCTGCAGGAGGGTCTGAGGCTCTCTGCTTATACCTGATTCCTCCTTTTAACCTCTACAAGCATTGTCCCCAAACAATAATCCCCCAAACTAGAGTCACACCTCATCCTATCTCGGCATCAGTTTTTCAGAGGGCCCAAACTCACACTGGTTCCTTCAGATTACCAGAGCATAACAGGTCCTTGTCCCTAAAACCACAATGCCAAGCACCTCTTGGATCAAGAGATAGAAACTGTGGTATTATATGCTCCTTAATTATCAATTGAGTGTCATCCATAAAACATTTAAGATGCAAATGCACCTTCGCTGAGCCCACATCAACTCCAAACCAAGTACATAGGATATTTCCAGCCAGTTTACCACTATATACACCTATCAGGAATTTTGTGGGGATATATAATAATGTCTGATACAAGCATCACCAATATGTTTACAGCTTAACTTCCATCAAATTTTTTGTGCACTTGAAAATTTTTAAAAAGACCTTTCACATTCACTTTCAAATTAGTAAATTCATTGCATTTAGAAATCTCAATTTAAAAGTCAATGTTGTATTTCTGGGTACCTTCTCATCACTTACTAATAAGGGGGAAAAATAGAAATCTCAATTTAACTCACAGTATCCTCCATGAGGGCCTGCAGCCATAGCCCTGTGGCATCGATCCCATCAGATCTCAGAAGCTAAGCAGGGTTGGGCCTGGTTAGTACGTGGATGGAAGACTGCCTGGGAACACCAGGTGCTATAGGCTTGGGAGAAGGACCTGGCAACCCACTCCAAAAATCAGTCAGCCATTGGAAACCCTGTGAACAGCAGAGAAGCACTGACAATAGTGTTTCGCCTGTTGTACATAGGGTCGCTATGAGTCAGATACCCACTCCAGCACCTAACAACAACAACAATCCTCTAAGAGGGCCTAGGGTTTAGCTCAGTTGGTAGAGTGCTGCTTTTTGCTCTCTCAGGCCCTGGGTTCTATCCCCAGCACCACAAAATTGGAGAAGGACCTGTCTACTCACTCCCAAAGCAATCCCAAAACAATCAGTCATTGAAAACCCTATGAATAGCAGAGAAACACTGACATAGTAACAGGCATGGCACAGTATTGGGGAGTGTTTTGTTCTGTTGTACATAGGGTCACCAAGAGTCAGACCTGACTCGATGGCACCTAACAATATTCCCCATGAGAGTGGTGTAACACATTATCTTTATTTCCATTTCTAGCTAAGAAAGTAATGAAGGGGGTTACATTCCCAATGCGTGGGAAAGCTCACACCAGTGCTCACGCCTGCAGCCCCTCTCCCAGACACCTGTTATTTACTTCTCAGGCAGGAGTAAGTCTAAATTTGATTGCCAAATGCCAATGGTTTTGAAAAAAGAAAAAGAAAAAAAAAAAGGCAAGCAAGCTAAACTAAGTAAGCAAGTGTTTTGGAGTATGGGCAAGAAAAAGAAAGAAAAAGGAGAGGAAAATAATGAGGGAAAGAAGAGCAGCAAGAAGGAAGGTCATCATCAGAGCTTAATGTCTGTGGGTCATGACGCATGAGTCAACTTCCACGACTTGTCTTACAAATCTTTCAGATTTACCGTATCACCAGTGCCAAACAGCTTCACAGCAACTGGGCTTCTTGTGTGAGGACCTCACAACTTGCTTGCCACCCTCTCTGCTTTGTAATGGCAAGGTGGACTGCAGTCGTGGAGAAGATGAATCTGCTACCTACTGTGGTGAGGGGGGCAAATTATCGAAATTAAAGAACAGTCACCAATAGCTACCAATTAAAATTCAGAATTCTAATTAAAATATTAAATGCATAATTGTTTTCTATTAGAAATAATGCCTTTTTCTAACACAGGTCAAATGCCCAATAGTCTCCCACAAAACTTGATATTCAGGTGTCCCAACCAGAAAGCCTGGACATACATGGACAAGTTGTGTGACACAAGAAACGACTGTGGTGACTGCTCAGATGAATCAGGTAAAAATGAAAATATGGTGGTTTTTTTTTTACATAAATTATTTTTTGCATTTTTTTGCATAAATTAACTTGTACTTAGAAAAGTTCCTTGATATTTATATCCACAATTTAGAAATTGTGTCATTTCCAGAGCTGTGGGTGTAGCTCAGTGGTAGAGCATAGGCTTAGCAGGCAGGAGGCCCTAGGTTCCAATTTAGCACCACTGGAGGGAAGAAAAGGAAGGAAAGAAGGAAGAAAAGAAAGGAAGGAAGTCTTTCTAGTATTCTAGTAGTTTGTGCCTTTTTAAAGTTGATGAGTTCTCTACCTAAGAAAGAAATGAGGCCAGTTTTGCAGGGATTAACAAAAGAAGTAATCTCAACAGATGGCTCTTGTCTATCAAATTCCCCTTGGGTTTCTTTGGCAATTTTGGTAAAAATCAAAGAAAAGTCTATTGAATACTTCGGTGCTAAAAAAATTTGTTGTTACCCTTTGTCCTTTTCTTGCCATTTCTTCCTCACTCTCCTTGTCCCCCACCCCTGCATGTTCCCAATGTGGTTTACCGGTGAGTAGAACCTCTGACGTCTTCACATTCTGACAAGGCTGGATTATTCTAAAACTATGGCAGTAGACACAATTGCACTGCTTCATGTCCTCAATTGATAGACAAAATATTTACCAGAAATACACCTAATAGATAATTTCCTGATGATTGTGGAGAGTAGAACAAGAAATTGCATCCTGGGAGTTATAGAGAGCAGTACTTTGGTAACAAAGGGATAAAAGTATAGAGATCCTTTTCTTCTGGCTAGCTGCCAGTTAGCAAATACTGCTTTTTCCCCCTGCTGACTGAACACACAAACTTAAATGGACCCTTCTTTGTTTATGTAATATGTCAGTATGTTTAGCTGTAGGCTGATGGCAAAAGGTAGTATTCTTCTTGGCTTTTCAAATTATATGTAGAATCTTTAATAAACATCTGCAATTTTCCTGTCTGTTAGACAGCTTTCACTAATATTTTTAAGATCCAAAGGGCTATTTCTTGTCTAATAGCTGCATTTCCAGGCCATCTTGACATTTTAACAGTTGTGGTTTAAAAAATAAATACAATCTTCTAGTTTCACAGTGCCCAAAATGCTCAGGCTGGAGATGTGATACTGTTTTCTTCATGGACTGTGCCTGCATTCCCAGAACTCGCTGCAAAAATGGCATTCAAGACTGTGCTGATTGGAGTGATGAAAACTTGTGTGAATAAAAAGCTTTTGTAATCATGGTTTTGGAAAAGCTGAAAACATTAGTTCCCTTAAGGCTTTCCTCAAAATGTTGGTATATCCGCCACATATACTTTACTGGGGTAGTGTGCTGTGAAGAGCTACTAAAGAACCTGAACCCAAGCTGGGCACCGTGGTGCACACCTGTAATCCCAGCAATTTGGGAGGCTTGCAAGAGGATTGCAGGTTTGAGGCCAGGGGCAGCCCATGCAACTTAGCAAGTCCCTGTCCTAAAATAAAAATAAAAATGGGTGCTGGGAGTGCAGCTCAGTGGTAGAGCACTTGCCCAGCATGCACAAGGCCCTGGTTTCAATCCCCAGTACTGAGGGTGGGATGAAGAAAGGAACCTGAACCCAGTGTTAATAAAGAAAAAAACAGAAATTAGACCCAATGTTTAGGTACCTTGGCCCATTTCTAAACCTGTTTCCAGATTTTCGGACGTAGCTATCTCCCTTGTGCTCTATAGGATTGTTACGGGAACACACATGTGTTCCCTGGCTTGGTTACTTCAACAAATATAAAGGGTAGCAATTCTAAGAGTTTTTGGATCAAGAGGTGTCTCTTTTCATTAGTGTAGCGTGGTCCAGACCCAGCTGGAAACTAGTTTAGTCAAGCTAGTCTTAATAGTAGTGGACAGCACCTGAACAATTATCAACCTGATCAGAATTACCTACTCTTCTAGTCTGCCAGGATCTACAATTCTTTCTAGTGGGTAGTGAAAGAGCAGACCTGGGTCTGAATCTCATTCTAACTCCTGGGGTTTTCAATGGCTGACCAATTCAGGATTGCTTTGGGAGTGGACTGCCACGTCCTTCTCCCATCTTTGCAGTTCTCCTTTCACAATCCCACGACCATCAGCCCAGACTAAGTGACTACTTCTGGCTGATGAAATCTGATTCATGATGTATATCACTTCCCAACTTAAGTTCTTTGCTACTTTTTCCATCATGACATTGGCAGTGTTCCAATTAAAGGTGGCTCCTGGAGTAAAGTGGAGCCCACCACAGGTAAGGCACAGACATCAGTGTGACAAACCAACCTTTGTAGCAACTAAAATCTTTGGTCATCTGTGAATTGTAGCATAACCTATCCTGATATTGAAGAGATTACAAAAATCCTTCCCTATTATTCCACAGCCACCTACTATCTAAAGAGTGAACCTCTACGATTTTGGAGGCTAGAAAATGGTCTCCGATTATAGGCCCTTAATAACAGGCTTAACCTCAACTTGTACCTGTTCCATAAGCAAATTGCCCTGGGAGAGGCATAGCTGGAAACTCATTGCACCTATATAGTCCTTTTCCGAAAGATCTAGGACAAACAGCTGGAAAGATTGGTAGGGCCATCTCCAGAAGCTCATCAGCAGGTTACCATCACCCTAACAACTCTAGATGAATTGAGAACATTTATACTACTCAAAAAGCCTGTCAGCAGAGCCACCAGCAGCAGCATTATCAGAAATGCAAATTCTCAGGCCCCACTGCAGACCTGCCCACTTCTCAGACCTCCAGCTTAGTCAATCTACTTGCTTTGGCCAATGACTTTTCCAACACCTTTATCCCACCCTCATCTCTGCCCAGAAGGAACCTAGCAGGGCCCCAAATAGGGGTCGCTCCATCCATGTGGCCAGTTGTGGCAGCTGGGATGAGGGAGGAGGATCAAGAGTTTGAGGACAGCCTGGGCAACACTTTGCCTGCACCATAGGCCTGTGGCATCCAATCCTGTCAGATCTAGGAATCTAAGCAGGGTGGGCCTGGTTAGTACTTGGATGGGAGACCGTCTGGGAACATGAGGCACTCTAGGCTTGGGAGACGGACCTGGCAACCCACTCCCAAATATCAATCCGCCATTGAAAACCCTATGAACAGCAGAGAAGCATGGACAATAGTGTTTCACCTATTGTAGGCAGGGTCGCTATGAGTCGGATACTGACTCTATGGCACCTAACAACCATCAATGTGGGACCTGGAAATAAGTGCCTAGTAGAGACCAACCTGACCTACAACAGTCTGGAAACTGGTAGGTAGTTTTAAAGGTTTAACTGTTGAGACTTCAGAGTCCTTGCTACTGTAGCAGTATACTTTAGTAGGAGTGATAAATATACTTTTGAAGAAAACAATACAATGCAAACACGCAAATACTCTTTACATTTTTTTGTAAAATTAACTCTTAGACAAAACTTTATAGACCAAAGGATAATTGCAAACTGCTACAAATGTTTTTTGGGGGGGCTGGGATTTAGCTCAGTTTGTAGAGCACTGCACTGCAGTCTCTGAGGTCCCGAGTTCAATTCCCAGCACTGCAAAAACGGGAGAAGGACCTGGCAAGCCACTCCCAAGGCAATCCTGAAACAGTCAGCCATTGAAAACCCTATGAGGGTCGCTATGAGTCGGATACCGATTCGACGGCACCTAACAACAAATGTTTTAAAGGAACTCTTATTAGAGGTAGAAACAAATTTCTTCTTCAACTTGAAGATTATACAGGATTTTGATCTTGATTTGTAAAATGTTTAAAGTTGTATAGCCACTTCAACATGATCAGTGGTAATTCTTTAAAAGTTAAGAGAGTTTTTTGGGATGATGGAACTGTTCATTATCCTGATTATAGTGACAGTTACACATTACATGTTACAATTTACAACTATATACACTCAAGTCTATAGTAGGTTAACATTTAAAAAACAAAATGAAAAAAATGAGCCCTTGTCATTTAGTGTCATCATTTGGGAAAGAACAATGTGACCAGGGCATATTCCTACTAGAAATGCTACTCCCTCCCCCGGCTGCCCCCCCCCCCCACTTTATAGAAAAAGTATCCTACAAAAAGGGATTTGGAGATTTAAGTTTTAGTTTTTTTCAGCTAAACTTCAGGTTGTATCTACAAAATGGAGGTACTAGTCCTGACTTTATAAGCTGATAAAAGGAAGTAAAACTTAGGCAACACATATAAAGCACTTAATACAGGCTCACAATGAAGATAGACAATGTTAAGACAAAAAGCCCCTTGCTTGCCCATGGGCACAATGTTCTAACAGTGCATTGCCACATAAACAGTGGAAGCTCTAAGGGCTGCTGGAGAAAAGTGTTTTCAACATCAGATCTTTTTAGCATCTTTGTTATACTATACTGTTTTGAAATCTTTAATTTCTATCAAAAGCTATCATATGCCATGATCAGCTTTCTATAAACTTACTTTGCTTACCGTGTATAGATTAGTGTCAAAGAAATAAAAAATAAAACCACATAGTAGGCAAAGAACTTTATTAACTTTTGTTTCAAACTTTATTCCCAGGCTTCTTCAGCTTAATTAGCTGCAAAGAATGAACTGTGTATAAGCAAAAACTGAAAAGAGCTGCAGTGTCCAAGGGGCTTGGGCTTAAAAATATTAGAGATCTAGATTTTATCAGATCCATAAACAAAAGAATTTTAAAAAGCAGTCATAATATAAAATAGCAGCTCCCAGTAACTTCTTCAAGTTTTGTCTTCTTCAGAAGCTGACTCAATTCAGTTTGCCTCATTCTTAGAAGCCTCATCAAAATTCTCCACAAGATCTAAAAAAAATGGCGTCAGAGGGTTAGACATTCTGAATAAAGCCAAATCTGCAGATAATTATCAGATCCTAACCAGAAATAAGGAAATGCTCTCAAATTTAAATACTTGCTATTTCTAATGAGACCACTATCCATTTGGCACACTGCGAGTACGTTCTGGCATATAATAGAAATGAAAGCTACTGATCTGATGAAGCTTAAAGAATATGTATAGTCCTTCCCTTCTCCCCTCCTCCCACAAGATCTGAACAATACACCGATCAATATGCAGGAGCAGAACCAAAGAATACCATGACACATGGTTTTCAAGTTTCCTTGGGTTCCTATGGACATTTGTCTATTCAAAGTGACTATGAACCTAGTGATTCTCCTGCCCAATACATATTTGTTTTACAACAAAGTAAATTATCTGGGTGTGGTGGCATATGCCTATTTGAAAAATAAATAAAAAAATAAAAAACCTTTTTTGCCTCAGATTTTAGAATGCCCATATCCCAAAATAATTTAATAATTTCTCCACATCTTTTCATAAATTCATTGATTTCAAAGTAGGAAACAGGAATTTATGATCTGCAGATGGTTATATTTAAATTACAATATATATCTATTTATTCAATATTTAAAGTTAAATATTTATGATCATTATCTCCCTGGGAATACCAAACAGAAACAAGCCGGTTATAAATAACAACACCTAGTTAAATAGCATTCCATTATTCTTCTCACTCTAAGTGAGGTCCATGTCCCCATTTTTTCACCTCTCCTTTAACTTGTTACCCTCTCCATGGTAGTTTTTTCTGTAAAAATTCTTTATCTTCCCTTGCTAAGGTTCTCTAGATTAACCACAAGTGAAGGTTCATACCTGGAACTTCATCATCGTCATCCTCTCCAGTAGCAAGTGGTGCTTTTCCATCCACAGCTGTGAAAGGGAAACAAATGTAACCAAATTATTTCTCTAGATTTTAATAAACATTAATCAAAAGAAGAACAGATAAAGTGCCTAGTGTTACAATTTATATTAACGATGACAAGTGACATTTAGGATTTCCCCTATAGTACACTGATAGCATGATGATCTCATGGGTACAAACGACTACAATACAACAGCTAACAAAGCAAATTCCACATTCATCCTTCAATCTCTCTAGCCCACCACAGGCCTTAAGGTAATGAAAGCAGTAGAGAGCCCTCAGGTACAGATAAAACACACATACCAGATTATGGTAACTTATTTTGGGATGCAAATGAAGAAGCCACTTTCTCAAATACTTTGTTGTTTGTGCATGGTATAATGCTCAACATACATTTACTGAAGTAAAATAAAATCAACTAATTAACAGTCTTTGGATTATTCACTTTACCACACAAATAGGTGATCTACATGTGAGAGGTACGACACCTCATAGTATGAGCCCTGTACTGGGGGGGATACATTAGCTCTGATGGCCTAGGATGGCCTAAAGCCTCTTAATGTCTCTCCATGTGAAAATGAACATATAAACTGAGGAGAGTCAACACCTAGAAAAACAAGGCTGAAAAGCCATACAGTAACTCTGGCCCACTTCCACATTCCTTCCTTCAAAATTTTAAGCAAAAACCCTCAGTATAAGGTTATTAATCCCAGAGGTTCCAAGCTCAAGATAAATAAGAAGGAAATACTAATTAAGTAATATATTTTTAAATCAATTCTAAACTCTAAGTGCTGTTGCTGTTGTTAAGCGCCCTTGAGTCAGGCCCAACTCATAGCAAACCTGTGTACAACAGAACAAGAGGCATTATGTCTGACAGCACTTCTCTGCTATCCATAGGGTTTTCAATGGCTGATTGTTTTAGGGAGTGGGCTGTAGGGTCCTTTTCCCATTTGTGTGTGTGTGTGTGTGTGTGTGTGTTGCTGAAGATTAAATCCAGAACCTCAGAGTAAACAAAGCACTCTACCATTTGAGCTAACCCCCAGCCCCAAACTGTTAAGCTGTTGCTGTCATTGTTAGGTTGGTTGTTGTTGGTAGGTGCAGTTAAGTCAGGTCTGACTTGTGGCGACCCTCATGGGGTTTTCAATGACTGACTATTTCGGGATTGCTTCGGGAATGGATTGCCACATCCTTCTCCCTTTGTTGTTAGGTAGGTATCACCAACACCCAAAATTAACATTTTCATCATTTCCAACTAATAAGGGCAAAAATTTTTAGTCTGATTCAAAGTAAGCAGGCTAAAAGAAAACATTCCACTAAATCTAGTATAATGACCACAACTAGACAAATTACTACAAATAAGAACATCTGCCTAAAATTAGTTTAAAGTTACTTTTTAGAGTAAAATCTGTTTTCCAAATCTAATAATATTCTTAGCAACTCTTAGTCCTGACATCACGGAAATGTGCTGCTAAATAAGTAAATCTCTAGTAAAAGCATTAGTAGGAAACTCACATTGTTTGGGCAGAGCTTCAGCCAGTCTCCTTAAACTAGTCAGACTGTCTGCACCAAGCTGGTTTAAGATGCTGGGAAGCATTTCTGTCAGCTGCTTTGTCTCAGCATGGCCCGTAATGGTGAAAGTGTTTGCTGCCAGAGATGCCTGAACTTTAGGGTTGTTAAAGTGGATCACTGTTCCTTGGTTTGTAAACATATTCACCTAGGAAGAAAAAAATTTAAGTTAGTAATGCCAATCAAAGGTTCCTTTCAAACTAACTATGTTTTATTAAACTAAAAGTGAAATCTGGTTAAACAGTATTTCACTTTGAAGCACATGTGAAATTTTCCATGGAATGTGCAATCATGTATCTTTCAGATTCAGCAATCTCCCTAATATTTGTTAATAGAAACATGTCTTACAAACTTTGAAGTCTAGTGGGAGGTGAAATACTTTTCTAAAAAGCAGAGGCAAAAATATTACTTAATATATGAACATTAAAACTTTTTTTATCCAAATCTTCTCTTGACACTTACCTCTTCAATACCAGATATGTTGTTTACCCCTAACTTCTTTAAAGAGAACTGAAGTTTTTTATCATCTGCTGTAGCAGTTCTATGAACTACCTTCTTCTTTCTGCGAGCAGTTCCCTAAAGGGGAGAGAACAAGACAAAACACACATTTATATCATAGCAGTAAACACTTTCAAAGGGAACATTTTTCTAATTCTTTTCTGATTTCTTGTTCTGTATGAGGAAATCACTATAACTACAAAGTATACAGTTAAGTAGGCAAGCAAAAGAAAAGATGGAAACAAAAGGAAAGAAACTATTTACAAATCCATACCTTCTAAACTTCTAGTTGTCAGATACAAAAAAAAAAGAGAAAGATCTTTTGAAAATCCTACTAACATTCTAAGACCTTTTATATTATTTGCTCTAAAAGTGATTAAAGAGGTGGCACATGTCGACCTAATTTCAGCCTCATTTAGAAAAACTCCATGTCCAGAATTAAGTTTTTGTTTTTACATTAAAGAAAAAGTTGACATTCAAAACAACAGTCACAGGCAAGATAGTGTATGAAACAATGGAGTCAATCAGATTTCTACAATATCCAAGAGTAAAAACCTTAAGTTCTTAATCTGCAAGACTCTTACATGATCTACCCTACTCCTAATAGGCTGCTCTTGACTGTATCTCCTTAGCCAAGCAAACATCTCTGATATTTCTAAACAGGCCAAAAATGCTATAAGCCTAGGGCATTTGCATATGCTATTCCTCTTTCCTGCATCTGTATCTGCATGGCTTCCTCCCTTGCTGCAGATCTCTGCCCCATAGATCACTATTATCAGGAAGCCCTTTCTCAATCACCCATGTAAAATAGCAACCCTCATACTCACTATTTTCTATTCTGGTATACTTTTCTCTGTAACACTGTTAAGAGATAAATACATTGTATTCTCTGTTTCCTCTCACTAGACTGAGCTCCCTAAAGGTTTCTCTTTAATTTCTAAACCCACTATCTAACTCCCTAAAGACATTTAAGGAATGGCTAACCACCCACCTACTTCACTGTCCCTCAACCTCTATCCTGTTTCTTATGAGTCTTTTAAAATCCTATTAAAAGCAAACAAACAAACTCAATCACATTTTGCCAGGTGCCATGGTGCATGCCTATAATCCCAGTGACCAGGGAGGCTGAGGCAGGAGGATTGAGAGTTCAGGGCCAGAGGCAGCCTATACAATTTAGCAAGACCCCCATCTTAAAAGTAAAAAGATATAAAGGGAGCTGGAGGTGCAACTCAGCTGTAGAACACCAGCCCTGTGTTTAAACACGCTTTTCCCCTCTGTAACACACATACACACAAAATTTCTGTTCATGCCATTACTGTTCTGTCCCTTCCCTAAACTCTGAACTACCCCCTCGTGGCAAATCACTCCCATCTCTATTTTGAAAATACTTCTATTGCACTAGGTTTATTACACTGTGAAAAGTTTTTTTTTTTTTTAAGATGCCACTATTGGGGTTAAAGTCTCCAGTAGGAACTTTACACCTCCTAAAATTTATATTTTCCAGTATTAAACACAAGCAAAGGATTAAGTAAATCACTGTTTAATATATACTCATACGAATACTGGCTACACACACACACACACACACACACACACACACACACACACACAGAGGTAACCAAATCCCTCCACAAAAAAACTTAATAATCACACTGAAGTAGCCATGTAGATATCAAGTTTCCAAAGATTCTAAAAATAAAACCATCATCCTCATATAGGTTTCATACATTTCACAAATGTAGAGCTCAATTTTTTACTTAACTAAGTTATTATCAGTGTTTTGATTAGATACTGAAATAAAAGGTTAGAACATTTACCTAAAAGTATCTAAAAGTTGTTGATTTCTTTAAGGCAAAACACTCAATTTCACATCCTATAATAAATAGATTTCTTAAAAGGTGTAGAAAATGTTTCCATATTACAATGACAACAGAAATACTTTCTGTATTAGTTAAATAAGTATTAAGAGGCTAACATACATTTTATCCTACAGCAAATTTAAAAATCCTGGAAAGCCCGAACACTTTCCTTTATCTTAGAATGATGCCTTTCAAAAGTTAAAACCTCATGTTCAGTTACAAGCTTGCACATAAGCACATTATTTCTGAAACTATACTGAAATGAATAATGGTTAAAAACCAACACAAAGCATCTCAACAATGGTCCACAAAGAATATGAGTTTTTCTAGCACCCAAAGGCTACAGTCTGCTAACTGTTAAAAAAGACAAGAAACACCTAATGTTAATGTTGCAGATGTGGATATTGAAGACTACTAGGATCAGTAAAAGAGAAAAAAGAATAAACCAATATATTCACTGCTGGCTAGGACTTTAAATCCTGGAAAAACTGCCTTTAGGTCCAGTTGTGGGTTCATTATGTTAAAATTTACAGAGGTTTGGGTTCAGGCTTAAATTCTATGTGTAAATAGCAAAACTTTAAACCGAACTGGAATCAAACATTGAGTATGTTCTAGTTCAAGCCTTTTTTAAATAAATTTTTCTGAACCTGAACCTGAATCTAAACCCAGTGAAAACTTGGGTTTGGGTTCAGCTTTTATTTATTTATTTATTTTGGTAGCATCATTAGCTATTTAAAAGTTGACAAAAATGTATCCATCTATTTACACATAGGATTAAAATTTTAAACCCAAACTAACCTGGAACCATCTACATTTTAACATAGTGAATCTGCACTGAACCTGAACCCAATTTTTCACAGGTTGGAAGCCCTGCTGCTGGCAAAGTCCAGGAACTTAACAGAGCTGCATCTTATTATTTAATCTAAGTGTGAATTTTGGCTATCTTACAGATGCCTTGAAGGCAAATGCTTAAAGCTGGGAAAATTTAATAGGTAATAAAACTTGTACTATGGAAGCATCACAAGTTTTACCAAGTAAAGACATGCTCTGCTTCAACAAGCTGCCACACCTTGTTAAATATTAGGAATGTGCTAACACAATGCAAAATACAACCAGGTAGACCTCTGGCTAGCACAGACTTCTGATTTAAGTAAATTGCTTAGAGAACAACCTAAAAACCAAGTTCAAAAAAGAATCGCCATAGAGACAATCAGTATCCACTAGGAAAAACCAATTAATCCAAAACTGATCAGTTAAAATTCGGTCACTTTCATCACCTGTTTTAGCATAATTACAAACCCAGATGAGAAAAGACATCTACTTAGGACATATTCTCAGATCTCACAGTTACAACTGTTAAAAGTCCAAAATACACCTAAAAGGAATATATATCATTGACTATCCTTGAAAATATACGCTACCCTGAAAAGCATTTAGTTCAGACTTTTCATTACAGAAAGGTCTTAACTTACAAGAAACACAAGCTTCTATAACAACAAACCCTATCAACTAATAGCTTGCTTATTTAAAAATAAATAAATAAATAGGGTTGGAGACCCGCTCAGTGGTATCCTGCTTGCCTAGCATGTGCTAGGACAGGCATTCCATCACCAGCATTGCCCAAAACACCAGCCAACCTCCAAATAACAAAAACCCCCCCAAGCACCGACTTTACATAAGGGTATGGTGTGCATAATGATTTAACTGAAATGACACATTTTTCCCACTAATTAGGAAACATTTCTGTTCTACTTATACACTGTAACACTGAAAACATATACATAAGAGCAATGTTTTTAGTTTAAGTGTTATTTTCTTCTCGATTCACTTGCTTTTTCTTCCACTTTCAATACATAGTCTCCAAGTCTCACATACATTTATCTAAACTCCACTTCTGCCTCCTCTTCCCCTGGGATTTGCTAGCTCCGAGAATTTCCCTCGATGAGCAGACAAAACAATATTAGGGCTGCAAAGGAAATTCTAAAAAGAAACTATTAAAACTTACTTTCCCACCAATGCGCACTTGTGCCTGCAGTTTGGCGAGTTTTTCCTGGTTCATGATAGTTTCTTTCATCTAGAAAAACAGGAAATCCTCAGCAAGGCAAGGTTCAGCTCAAGCTAGCATTCCACGCTCGTTATTTCCCAAGACACCAGCAGGAGAATAAATGTCCCGCACAGGCCGAGGCCTGGATCCCAGATCCACCCTGCAAAGCTCCAAATTTCGGCTCCAAGGGAGCTCAAAGAGCACCCATCTCCCCAACCTCCCCCGTAACTCCCCACCCGTCACAGGCCCCAAACAAGGGCACTAACCCACGCCTGGCCAGCATCCCCCACCCCGGGCCCTGGCTCGGCCTCGGCCTAGCCAGGGCCTGCCCGGCCCGGCCACTCTCCGCAAGCCTCGCGGTACCTGAGGCTCCTGTCCTCGGGTTCCGCCGCGAGGTGGAGGAAGAGACGGCGTCGCCTCGCCCCCGGGGCAGCCGCCCCTGGCTCGACCTCGCCCCCGAGAGTCAACCTGAGTGGGTGCGCCTGTCCGTCGCATCGCCTTCCTCTCCTCAGCCCTGTCCCTCCCTGTCTCGCTCCTTCCGGGAACTTCCCGCCCCCGCTCCCGTCCTCCTCCCACGCCGGCGTCCAGAGCCTTTTTGTACCTTGTCGGAGCGGAAATGGGGCCGCGCGGGGGACTAGGGTTGGTGCTCAGGAGGTCTCGGGCAGACCAGCTGAGATTAGGAGACAACACGCGGGGACGCAAGATGGCAGCTAGAGAGAGGCCGGAAGTGACGCCTTGTCACTTCCCTCAGAAATCAGGAAAAGGACTTCACTTTGCCGCGCAAGCGCAGCTTCAAGCCTCGGTGTTTGTGACCCTTCGGCGGGCATTCGGTCTTTCTTTTCCAGTGACAGCGGGTTTCGGGCAACAGAAGCGTGCCTGAGCTAGGGATCGCCTGTAGTCCAGGGAAAGGCCACAGAATGGTCAGAGAATGTGGTTCTTTGCAGAGTTAGGGTTGAGTAAGTCAGCCCCGTTTCCATTGAGCCCTGATCCCGAAGTTCTTTACCCTGAGAAGGAAGGACCTAGGGCGCTCATCGCTTTTCAGCAGGTGTCCGCTCACTGGGTAGTGTGGACTAGACAAATGTCAGAAACAAGAAAACTAAGTTTGCTTTCGAAGGTTAGATGATTTGTAGATTTCAGAATTTCTAGCAAGCAATCTGCGTTTCATCAGAATTAGCAGGCAGATAACCACCTTCTGACCCATTTACATGATTGCCTTCTTATGTTTCCTTAAGAAGTAGAAAGTTGACTCCTTGACATCTAATTGGCATGGATTTGACAATGAGCTATCACAAAGGAACAAACGTTACCTTTCTTAGCCGAGTAATCCAATCAAAGATGAATTTGTGCCTGGTGTGTGTGGAAAGATTAAATGCATGGGTATGAGTTTTAAAATACCAAACCTCAGGACAGGCTTTAAAACAATCTTAAAACCATTGATATGTTTTAATGACAAATAAAAATGCTATGTGGTCAGCCTTTTTGTGGGCTTGGCTATGAAATATTTTTGCATATTCAAAAGTAATTTATATAGTAAGAAAACCTGTGCAAGTGCACCTTCCTCCAAATTAAGAGGGTTTTTTTTTGTTTTGTTTTTTATTTTCGTCTTTGAATTCTTTTTTACATGAGAGTTGGTTAAAACTGTGATGTCTCATTAAGAAAAGCAGTGAGGGCAGCTGTATTGCTTTTTGAGGAATTGTAACATTTTCTCAAAAAACAATGTTGCTTCTATCATCAAATGAATTAAGTTTAGCACCTGGAAGGGTGTTTATGTTGTTAGGCAAATGAAAAAGTTCCAAATAATTCTGCCAACAGTTTTCAGAGCTATAAAGATGATATAAAATATATATCTATTACACACTATATAAGATATAAGATAAATAATACACAAAATATATGAAACTACTCTCTTTTTTGAAAAGGATGTGTATCTTCAGAACATTTAACTCCCGTGTTGTACTGGGGATATTGGCCAACTCACATTTTATACACCTGTTTCCAGGAAATAAAAGTTATTTTATTTTCCTTTGGTTCTTTGTTATCTCTCTTGTTCTTTTGTAATTTTGGAGATCATGTTAAAGATCATCAAAGATTCCCTAATTATAAGAAAAAAATGTGTTTTGACTCCAGCTGCTGCTTTTTTTGTGAGGAGCCAGGAACTTCTGATTCTGCTAATATTTAATACCAGTCTCTGAAAAAATACTGAAGTGATTTTTTTTAAACTCTCCTCTCCCCTTCAAATAGTCACTATTTTGCAATTTTAGCTCAGGAATGCCATATCCAATGTACTCCCAATGTCTATGGCAAATGTGAATAATAGAATCCTACATAGTACTGGAGCTGGGATTTAGCTCAGTTGGTAGAGTGCTGTGCTGCAGTCTCTGAGGTCCTGAGTTCAATTCCCAGCACTGCAAACATGGGAGAAGGACCTGGCAATCCACGCCCAAGGCAATCCCGAAACAGTCAGCCACTGAAAACCCTATGAGGATTGCTATGACTGGGATACCAACTCGACGGCACCTAACAACAACAGTGTTCCATCAGCCTGCAGTCGGAGAACTGTGGCTTCCAATTCTGTCAGATCTCAGAAGCTAAGCAGGTTTGGGCTTGGTTAGTGCTTGGATGGGAGACTGCTTGGGAAAACTAGGTGCTGTGGCCTTGGGAGAAGTACCTGGCAATGGACTCCCAAAAGCAGTCTGCCATTGAAAACCCTATGAACAGCAGAGAAGCACTAACAATAGTGTTTCACCTGTTGTACGTGGGGTCACTATGGGTTGGACACTGACTTGACAGCACCTAACAACAACGATGTTGCATCTGGTGAACTCCATATGTATGTTGTTGTTGTTAGGTGCTGTTGAGTCGGGATCTGACTCATATCGACCCTACCCGACATACAACAGAGGAAACACTATTGTCTGTGCTTCTCTGCTGTTCATAGGGTTTTCAATGGTGGATTGATTTTTAGGAGTGGCTTTCCTGTCAAGTCTACCAAGCCTACAGCACCTGGTATTCCCAGGTGGTCTCCCACCCAAGTACTAACCAGGCCTGACCCTGCTTAGCTTCTGAGATCCGCAGGATCGGATGCCACAGGGCTATGGCTGCAGGCTTCCATATGTATGTTGTTGTTGTTAAGTGCCGTCAAGTTGGTATCCGACTCATAGCGACCCTCATAGGGTTTTCAATGGCTGACTGTTTTGGGATTGCCTTGGGAGTGGATTACCAGGCCCTTCGCCCATTTTTGCGGTGCTGGGAATTGAACTCGGGGCCTCAGAGACTGCAGTGCAGCGCTCTACCAACTGAGCTAAAACCCAGCCCCTCCATATGTATAGTCACCGTTATGTTGGTGAAAAAAATGTATTTGCAATGAAAAGCTCATTGGTCTGACAAAATTCTATCATGAGATCTCCAGCATTGTTTCTGTCACCAAGGCAATATTTTCCAACTACTGAGCCGCCCTCATTGTTTCCAACTTTTGCATTCTAGTAACCAGTAATTATCAGTACATCCTGACTGCATGTTTGATCTATTTCAGACTGCAGAAGCTGATAAAAAATTTTCCCTTTTTTCATTTGTAGCCTTAGTACTGGGTGCATAAATTTGAATAATAGCCATATTAACTGGCCTTCCTCATAGGTGTGTGGATTTTATTCTATCACTGATACCATTGTACTTCAGGATAGATCTTGAGATGTCTTTTTTGATGATGAATGCAACCCCATTTCTCTTTAATCTGTCATTGGCAGCATAGTAGACCATATAATTATCTGATTCAAAATGGACCATGCCAGTTCACTTTAGCTCACTGATACCTAGAATATCAATGTTTATGTGCTCCCTTTTGACCATGTCTAATTTTCCTAGATTCGTACTACATACATTCCATGTTCCAATTATTAATGGATGTTTACAGTTCCTACTTATTTTGAGTCATGCCACGTCAGCAAATGGAGGGCCCTGGGGCTTTACACCATTCCCATCATTAAAGTTGTTTCTACTTTGAGGAGGCAACTCTTCCTTAGTTGTCTTTTGAGTGGCTTTCAATCTTGGGGGCTCATTTTCCAACACTATATCTGACAGTGTTTCTCTACTATTCGTGGGGTTTTCAATGGCTGTTTCAGGAGAACGTTAGTCTGGAAGCTAGTCTGTCTTAATCTGCAAGCTCAACTGAAACCTGTCCAACATGGGTAATCCTGCTGGTATCTCTAATACCAGAGGCATAGCATTCAGTGTTACAGTGACATGCAAGCCCCAAAGTATGGCAGACTAATAGAAATTTGAACATTGAGCAGCTAAAGTAAAAGGAAGACATGACAAAGTTAAAGAACTAAAAAGAAGATTCCAAAGGGCAGCTTGAGAAGACAAAAGCAAATATTATAATGACATGTGCAAAGAGCTGGTGATAGAAAACCAAAACACACTATTTTTCTCAAGCTTAAGGAATTGGAAAAAAAATTTAAGCCTCGAGTGGCAATAGTAAAGGATTCCACAGGGAACATATTAAATGATGCAGAAAACATCAAATGAATGTGGAAGGAATACACAGTCATTATATCAAAAAGAATTGGTGGATAGCCAACCATTTCAAGAGGTCGCATATGATCAGGGACCAATGGTACTGAAGGATGAAATAGAAGCTGCTTTGAAGGCATTGGTGAAATACAAGGCTTCAGGAATTGATGGAATACCAATTGAGATATTTCAACAAACAGAGACAGCACTGGAGTTACTCACTTGTTTATGCCAAAAGATTTGGAAAACAGCTACTTGGTCAACTGACTGGAAGATATCCATATTTGTGCTTATTCCCAAGAAAAGGGACCCAACTGAATGTGGAAATTATCAAATAATATCATTAATATCATAAATAAGTAAAAATTTGCTAAAGACCATTCAAAAGTGACTGCAGCAATATATAGCCAGGGAAGTGCCAGAAAATCAAGTTGGATTCAGAAGAAGGTGTGAAACCAGGGACATCATTGCTAATATCAGATGGATATTAGTGAAGAGCAGAGAATAGCTGAAAGATGTCTATGTTTTATTGACAATGCAAAAGCATTTGATTGTGTGGACCATAAAAAATTATTGATAACTTGCAAAGAATAGGAATATCAGAGCACTTAAGGGACTCATGAAGAATCTGTACATGGACCAGGAGGGAGTCATTTGAACAGAACAAGGAAACACTGCCTAGTTTAGTTTAAAGTTAAGAAAGTTGTGGGTCCAGGATGTATGCTTTCACCATACCTCTTCAATTTCTATGTTGAGCAAACAATCTGAGAAGGAAGATCACTCTAATGCTCTTAGTGGCTTCATGATATGGCCCTTGCCAGGTAGCCACAGTGAACTTGACTTTTTTATTTATTTTTTATAAACTTCCTTGTACTCTGCTTCTAACACCTCTATCTTTGTCAAGTTAATGCCTATATATTATTTAGCTCTCTTAAGTCTCAGGAAACTCCCCTAGGACACCCTCAATCCCATTAAGTTATACCCATCATAGTTATTTTTTGTTCTCTTTTATTAAATGGAAAATGAGAAATTGATACTCTTGTTGAGTTTTGGAGAATTGAATTATGACTTTTATTTCCCCCTAGATTAATATTGAAGGCCTGCTCTTTAATCCTCACAAAAATCTTATGAAGTAGGTACTTCTCATTTTACTGGTGAAGGAACTCAGTATTAGAGGGTTAAAGGTGTGAAAATAGACACATCCAATCTCATCTTCCAGCCATTAAATCTATCCATTATGTATATGAACCTACCAATATTGCCTTTACTCTTGCCACGTTGTTGTCAGGTCCTGTCGAGGTGTGTCCAACTCAGAAGCATTTATAGGATTTTCAATGGCTGATTGTTTCCAGATATCTTTGGAAGTCAAGTGCCATATCCTTCTCCTGTTTTTGAGGTGCTGGAGATCAAACCCAGGAGAGACTGCAGAGTGGCACTCTACCAACTGAGGGAGACTATTCCCTCTACTCATATTTTTCTTTATTTCTTTCAGGATCTTGATTCTGTATTGTCTCCCTCCTGTGTCTCTGTTTTCTAGTTTCACCTACATCATTCTACCAGTACAATAATACACACTGTAATAATATCAGGCATCTTAAAGGAAGACAAAAGAAAACAGCACTTCTTTTGACCTATGTTCTCCTCCAACCACTACATAAGTTTTGTGCTCCTCTCTATAATAAAACTTCTCCAAAGTTGTCTGAACAACTAACTTGACAAATCCAAAAGATAAGTTCTAAGTTCTTATTTTTTAAAATTCTTAGAATAGCATTTAGTATATTTGGATTTTTCCATCTTTTGAAACATTTTCTTCTCCTGGCTTCCAAAACATCTCATTTTGCTCAGTTCCCTTGATACTTTTCTGTTATCTCCTCAGTCCACTTTGGTTTGTTTTACCTCTTTGCTTCTAGGCATTAAGAATTGCTCAATTTTTAGTTTGCTATTCTCTTTTCTCTCTCCCTAGTATCATCATGGCTTTAATTTTTTTTCAGGGTCGCCCTATACAGTCCAGGCTAGCCAGAAACTCACTGTATAGCGTAGGCTAGCCTAGATTTTTTTCTAGTTTTGTCGAGACAGGATCTCACTATATAGCATAGACTGGCCATGAATTGGTGATCCTCCTGTCTCAGCCTCCCAAATGCTGGGGTTGAAAGCTTGGGCCACCATGTTTGGCCTTAAATATCTTTGTTTTGATGGCTTCCAAATTTATAATTCCAATACCAATTCCTTTTTAATTCTAAACTGAATATTCTTTCTGCAGTATTATGGAAGACAAGGTACATAAAAATAAAAAGTGAACACCCATAAACCTACCATCCACCATTAATAACTATCAAATTAATATATAAACTGAATATTCTTAATAGATGGTATGGTGATTTCCTTTTCTCATTTGTGAAGTTGATATATTCACAGACATTCCATATATATTTTAGGTTTTGTTCGATTTTATTGTAATTACCCACATCAAATATATCAGCAAATCTTACTGGTTCTACCTTCAAAATATATCCCTAATTTGACCACTTAAATATATTTCCTGTTGCAACCTTAATCCAAATCACCATCATCACTCACCTGAGCTACTCACCAGGTTCCCAGTTTACCTCTCTGTTTCCACTTGGCCCCCCATGGCTCATGCTCCACACAATTTCTTTTTTAAAAAAGCAAATTACATTTTCCTTGTTTATAGCATTCCAATGCCTGCCTATTACAATTAGAATAAACTTTATACTCCTTTACCATGACTTACAAAACCACACATCTACCCTTCTTAAACTTTATTCCTACTACTCTTTCTCTAATTCTTAAGCATCTTAATTACTTGAGCTGTACAGAACACAAAATAACAAAAAGGATTTCCTTGACCATTTTTATTTTGAAAATATAAGGATAGGGCCAGAATGTCAGGAATGAAGAATTTATCTCAGTCTGGGGAGTAGTACTTATTGAAAACTAGCATTTGAATTGTTCATTCCCCAACCTCATTTGTCATTAACTTCCTTATTCTTAACATGATACAGGAAATGTCCATCAAAGTCTCCACACAACTGAAGCATTTTGAGGAGCAAAGGCTATGGGGAGCAAACCAAGAGAAGCAAGAAAAAACAAGAGGGGATGCAACACCCTTACACTGGGAGTCAGTTTGGTTTTACTGTTCTACAAATGTCCATTCTCTCTTCATCAACCATTTTCAGAAGATACTTCTCTGTCCATTGCTCTTGGGCCCAGCCAAGTAACTTGCTTTCAATGGAATATTATCAAACATGAAATAAGCAGAGACTTTAGTTGTGCTTATATGTTTTCTTTTGACCTTTCTTTAAGGGTGATCACCATGAGAAGAATATGCCTCCTTTAACCATGGGCTCTTGAGTCTGGGCCCAACAATGAACATGTAAAGCATTCTTAAACCCTATCTGCGGTCTTAAGCAAAGTCGCCTGGCCAAACCCAAACAGTAGACCTACTGACCCATGAGTATGAAAATAAATGCTTCTTATTGTAAGCCACTGAGTTTGAGGTACTTTATTAAACTGCGCTATTGTGACAGTAGTTAACTAATACAAATAACGAAATTAATGCTATAGGCTGTGTTCCTTTACCATTATCTCCCAGTGAGCCTATAACTATTTTTATGTAAGCCAAAGGGAAATGGATAAACAAATTCAAATCCTATATATTCATCAAGGCAGTAGAAAAGGTATTACGCAATGAAGACTAGCATATAGAACATGCTACCTTTTGTGTTAAGAGAAAAGGAAAATGAGAGAGAGAGAGAGAGAGAGAGAGAGATCTTTAGAAAGAAAGTAAACAATGGAAGAAACTAGAAACTTTAAAAAATGCTTACAGGGTATGAGCAAACCCAAAAAACAAAGTGGAGGGCATAGTGATAGAAGCAAGACTGATTCTCAGAGTGTTCCTTAGTTTCTTTTGACCATTGGGCCCTTTGTATGTTAAAAAATGAAATCAAAGTGAAAGGATAAAAGCAAACCCTAAAAGAGGAAATAGACTAAAATAAAGAAACCTAAATGTATATTAAATTATGAAAACTGCCACATAAAAATATTTTCAAATTATTTTTGAACACAGTATACATACCATCTAATCATCATGCAATACATTTAGGGGGGAAAAGAACTGGAAAAACATTAAGCCTCATTCAGTAAGTGTGATGGTTAACTTTAAGTTTCAACTTGCCTGGACTGCAAGATGCCCAGATCATTGGCCAAACATTACTATGGTTATGTTTATGAAGTTGTTTCTAGATGAGACTGACATTCTAATCAGATTGAGTAAACATATCACCATTCCCAATGTGGACCTGAATAGAACAAAAAGGTTAAGAAAGAGAAAATTGACTCTCTCTGCTTGATGGTCTTCAAGCTCTGCCTGCCTTCAGACTTGGATTTGGGCTAGAACTTATGTTTTGACTCTCCTAATTCTCAGGCCTTCAGACTCAGAGAACAAAACTATGTACACATACACATACAGTCATGCATCATTTAATGACAATATGTTGTGAGGAATGCAGTTAGGTGACTTCATCATTGCAAAAACATTATAGTGTACCTATACAAACTAAGATGACTACAATATCACTAGGCAAAATAATATTATGGGTACACCATTGTAATATGCAGTTTGTCATTGGCTGAAATGTCATTATGTAGCACATGACTGTGTGTGTGTATATGTGTGATGTTTCTCTGGAGAACTCTAACATTTCAGCCTTAGTCTTAGTTGTAATATTGGTATTGTGAATTAGAAAACATTTTATGTGCATTGCAGGATAAAGCAAATGAGTAAATATTTTATACAAATGAGTAAATATTTTATACAAACTGAGAATTTCTGTTAAAGCAAAAAAGATACAATTTCTTATTTTATAAGTTTATATTGCTGTTGTTGTTAGGTGCCATAGAGTCAGCATCTGACTCATAGTGACCCTATGTACAACAGTGAAACACTATTGTTGTGCTTCTCTGCTATTCATAGAGTTTTCAATGGCTGATTGTTTTTTGGAAGTGGGCTGCTGGGTCCTTCTCTCAAGGCTACAGGCCCTGGTGTTCCCAGGCAGTCTCCTATCCAAGTATTAACCAGGCCCAACCTTGCTTAGCTTCCAAGATCTGACAAGATTGGAAGCCACAGTGGTATGGCTACAGGATTATAAATTTATAGTAGGTACTTTTTTCTTTGTATTTAAGAAATCTTTATCCATCTCAGGAAGATATCCTCCCTCATTTCTTATAGCTTACCTTTCACATTTAGCTCTATTATACCCCTATAATTTTTTCTGTGATATAAAATAGGGGTCAAGGTTGTTTGTTTTCCTCTCCCACATGGATTCTAGAAAGACCTTTTACAAAAGACCAAAAAGAAAACTTTTGACTAGCATTCTGTCCCTAGCTCAGAATGGACAAGTGTTTGCAGCTTCTCTGCACAAAATTATAAAATCAGTAGCATGAAATGGATTATTACACATTAGAGAATTCTGCTAAAACTAATATAGAATTGAAGTGGAAAGTAGCATATTAATAATTATTTCATATGTTTCAGATTCTTTACTGTTTTAGAGTTTTATTTTAATTCATTTGCAAAAATAACATTGTTAAATCAAAATCTAAGTTAGAGCCAAAAGCAAGGGTATAGGATCTGGTTTTCCTTATTACTATACTTTCTGGGTAGTATCTATAGAATGGACTAGGTTTTAGCTCAATTGGTAGAGTGCCACACTGCACTCTCTGAGGACACAGGTTTGATCTCCAACACCGCAAAAACAGGAGAAGGATGTGGCAATCCACTCACAAAGCAACCCTGAAACAATTAGCTACTAAAAACCCTGTGAAGGGTCATTATTATTTAGACAGGACTCAATGGCACCTAACAACAGCAACATCTATAGAATAATATTTTTTGCTGTAAAATGTAAATTAGGTAGTAGAGGGTAACATTTTCTATTTCCCAGAAATTTACATAATTCAAACTTAACATTAGATTCCTTCATTGTTTTGCAGAATGTAGTCTGTTTTGAGTACAGATCTAAACCAAGAGAATGATATTTGCATTAATCCCATGTTGAAATATAGACATGATCTATGACTTTTAAGTATCATGGCTAGTTTTTAGACTTCATTCTTCATTGTTGATTCAAACAAAGGAGGAGCAGAGGGATGTGCATATTTATCATACCAACTAGAATAGACTTTCCATAGCTTTTTATTTTTACTATGACTAGTATATTATATTTACTACAATGTATATTATAATGATTGGGTTTAAAACCTTCACAAACTATGATGAATCACTCCAGTTTCACTTAACTTGGGTCATACTGGACAAATAAGTTAACCTCTGATTCTATCTTCTCACTGGGAAAGACTCTCAAAGTTTTGTGTGTATCACAATCACCAGGAGAGTTAATAAATCATATAGAGTCCCAAGCACATTGAGGCTACGGCCTGGTCTCTGTATTTTTATCAAGTTTCCTCAGTGAATTCTTATTTGAGAACTTTTGTCTTAGTATGCTTCTACTGATAGATTAATCCATTTGTGCACTTATTTATTTATTCATTTATGCATGCATACACCAGTAAATATCAGTAACCAGGAGATAGGGCCTGAGACAAAGTGATAAATTTAAATGAAGTCAAAAGTGTGGGACCCTAATCTGATAGTGCTGGTGCTCTAATAAGAAGAGGAAAAGGCACAAGAGTTCCCTTTGTCTTTCTCTACCATGTGAGGACACAGCAATAACATGGCCATTGACATGTCCTAGAGACCTCACTGGGAGTTAAATTGGCCAAATGTTGATCTTGAACTTCCCAAGTTCCAGAACAGTGAAAAATAAATTTCTATTGTTTAAATCATCTAGTCTATGATATTTTGTTATGGCAGTTTTATCTGACTTTACATACCTCTCCCTAAAGAAATACTCAGATGCAGGGCATAGTGGCACATGCCTGTAATTCCAGTACTTAGAGAGGCTAAAGCATGAGGATCACAAGTTTGGGGCCACCATGGACTACATAGTAAGTTCTAGGCCAGGCTAGGCTGAAGAGTGAGACACTGTTTCACAAACAAAAAGCAAAACAAAAAGAAGTTCTTAGGTTAATGGGTAAGACACATAAATAACTGATAAATGCAATATACCATTGTGTGCTCTGATATAAGCAGGCATGATACTAAGGAAGCATTTTGGAAGCAAGTGGTTCTAGAGAACTCTAAGACTGAGTTTTCTGAATTGGTTCTGGGGTTTCTCAAATTTTCTCTCTAATCTGATTATATTTCAAGATGGCAATATCTATTTCCAGAAGTAAAGAGAGTTCTGAGAGTTCACAGTGTGAGATATCTAGTAGAGAGATGTAAACTATATTCACTGGATACTTCTAATTAATCACTTGTAAGAGGCAAGGAGCTGGGTGACTATGTATATAATAGTTTTGAACATTTTTGGAAAACCATTGACTATAATAAGGTTGGCTGGTTGCTCCTAATATTGATAGACAAAATGGTGAAAGAAAAGTGTTTAGAGATTCAAATTCCCAGGTTAATCACTATATAAGTGACCTGAATGCTTCTCTGTGTGTCACATGGCTGAGATTGCTGAAAACCAAAGACAGAATCTCATCCTGAGACGGCTAAATGACAATGCAAATTGAACTCTTAGTTTTGTGTGGTGTGTACTGTTAAAGTGAGAGTGTTGACCAGAAAAGAATGGGATCAGTAGGTTGGGATTGGGAACATTTGGGAAGACCCTTATAACACCAGGGATATAAAGCCCTTAAATTCTGAGGATTCATCTTTGCCAGTGGAGGAGGTCTCCTCATCTCCAGTGGAAGTGTCCTCTCCAGCCACAATGATATCAGCCTTTCCATCTTCTCCTGAGCGAATTGACTCTGTATTGCCCAAGGAAACTCTATTAACCTTCCTTGAGGCAGTTCCTATGCACAGCAATGCTGAACCTCCTCAAGGACATCCCCCTGCCTGCCCCCCATGGGAGCACATGGGCACGTGTGCATACACACACACACACACACACACACACACACACACACGGCCCTTTTTACTTCTAGATCTATTGTTGTTATTATGCTGTGGAGTAGGGTCTGACTCATAAGTGCCCTCATAGGATTTTCAATGGCTGATGGTTTTGAAATTGCTTCAGGATAGGATTGCCATGTTCTTCTGTTTTTGTGGTGCTGGGGATCAAACCCAGGGCCTCAGAGAGTACACAGAGTATTCTACCAACTGAGCTAAACTGAGAGTCAAGTCCCAGCAGACCCCTAAGGATGAGACACCAAGGGTGACCCATAAGGAAGTGTACTATGTTCCAAAAGAACCGCTCAGATTTTCTAACTTATACAGACAATAAAACCAGGGAACATGTGGGTACAGATACTAAGGGCATAAGGCAATGGTGGGAGGAATATAAAGTTCGATCAGGCCAAATTTATTGGCCTGAGAGTCTCACTAAGCAGGCATTCTACATGGAATGTCGCTAATTTGCACAGTTAGAAAGGGCTCTAACAGTTTCGTTGGTTGGCTGAAACATGGACCAAAAGGTGGCCTACAGTGAGTGAACTGGAAATATCAGACATGCCTTAGCTTAATGTAGAGAAAAGGTATAAAAGGCTTAAAGATATTTGAACGTTAGAGTAGAATTGTCATTTAAGACCTATCCACACACACTGGGAGAGTCCAGAGGACATACTCTTTACTAATGTTGTGAGAAGTAAGTTTGTAACTGAAGCCAATCATTCTCAAATAGGTCAGTGATTGCTCTTTCTTGTAGGACAGACCTTACAGTGGGAACGGCGACAGTGAATGGAGAGACCTCAATGCAATGGGAATAACTGGCTCCCCAAGTAGTAGGGGCTGAGTGGCAGCATTCAACCACAAAAGGCAATATGGTCATGGTTACCATAATAGGCAACTGAGCCAAAGCAGGAATCAGAATAGCTGACTCACACAAATCTATGGTATTGATGGATTGATCACAGCGTTCCTTGAAGTGAAATAGGGAGCTTAATAAATTCTAGGCAAGTGTTCCACCACTGAGCTGTATGTCCATCCCTGGAAACCTAATAAATTCTTACTTGATCTGTATGAACTATAAAGTTTTAGTTCAAGTGAACAAAAATCTAAACTGAAATGGGGGATGGGAGGGTGGGTAGGTCCTCACCATCCTTCAACCAATTCTCTAACTTGAGCTAATTCACAGACCCAGAACTCCTATGAATGAAGGAGAGGCCAGGTTTCCTTGAGAAAATGTCCTAGTACCAAAAATTTATACTGTTAATCTTCCTCCACCCTTCATCAAAGGGACCTAAGGCTATTTAACTGGGCAACTATATACTGGGAAAAAGGAAATAACCAGACCTTTCCATGAGTACTGGACACTGGCTCTGAACTGACACTGTCTAGGAAAACTTAAATTTCACTATGCTCCACCAAGCAGAGTATGGACTTATGGAGGTCAGGTAATCCCTGGAATTTTAACTCAGATTTACATCACGGTGGGCCAGTAGATACCTGGCCCCATCTTGTGGTTGTTTCCTGAGTTCTAAAACATGTAATTGGAATAGACATTCCATACATTGATTCCCTGAACTATGAGTTAGTGCTATTACGGAAATGCCAAATGGAAGTCACTAGAACTTCCTCCACTTAGGAAAATAGTAGACCAAAAGCAATACCACATTCCTGAAGGGACTTCAGAGATTGGTGTCATTAGAACTTGAAAGATGCAAGGGTGGTAATTGCCACAACATTCACATTCACTTTGCCTATTTCATCTGTGCAGAAAACAAATGACTCTTAGAGAATGACAGTGGGTTGCTATAAGCTTAACATAGTGATGGTTCTAATTGAAGCTGTGTTTCCAGATGTAATTTCATTGCTTGAGCTAATTAACACATCCCCTGGTACCTAGGATGAAACTATTGATCTGGCAAATGCTTTTTTTCCTCCATACCTATTAGTAGAAGACCACTAAAAGCAGTTTGCTTTCAACTGGGAAGGCCAGCAATATACTTTACTGTCTATCTCCAGTGTATAGCAAATCTCTAGCCCTATATAATAATTTCGTTTGCAGATATTTTGACCGCTTCTCCCTTCTCCAAGATATAACACTGGACCATTATATTGGTGACATTATTCTGGTTGGATCTAGTGAGGAAGGAACAGCAACTACTCTAGACTTATTTGTAAGATATTTGCATGCAAATGGTAGGAAATAAATCTAACAAAAATTCTAGAGCATTCTACTGCAGAGAAATTTCTAGGAGTCCAGTGGTATGGGGCACGTTGAGATACTCCTTCTAAGGTAAAGGTTAATTTGTTGCATGTGATGTCTCTTACAACTAAAAAGTAGGCACAATGCCTAGTGGATTTCTTTGACTTATGTTGTTCTTAGGTGGCATCCAGTCAGTATCCAACTCTTAGTGACCCTATATACAATAGGCGAAACACTATTGTCAGTGCTGCTCTGCTATTCATAGGGTTTTCAATGGCAGATTGATTTTTGGAAGTGGGTTGCCAGTGCTTCTCCCAAGCCTACAGCACCTGGTGTTCCCAGGTAGTCTCCCATCCAAGTACTAACCAGGCCCGACCCTGCTTATGTTCTGAGATCTGATGGGATCGGACATGACAGTGCTACGGCTGCAGGCTCTTTGACTTTTAGAAGCAGTATAATCTTCATTTCAGTGTATTAGGCCAATTTATTAAGGGATCTAACAGCTGCCAGTTTTGAGTAGGATCCAGAATGGGAAAATGCTCTAAACAGGTTTAGGTTGCTGTGCAGACTGCCCTGCTGCATAGATCACATGACCCAGACAATTTAATAGTGCTTGAAGTGGCAGTGGCAGATAGGGTTGCTGTTTGGAGCCTTTGACAGGTTCTTATAGGTGAACTGTAGTGAGGTCCCTTAGGATTTTGGAGCAAAACATTGATATTCTCTGCAAACAACTTGTTATGGCTTGAATCTAAAATGTCCTCCAAAGGTCATGTGCTTGAACATTTGGTCTCCAGGTGGTGGCGCTGTTCTGCAAAGCCATGGAATTTTGTGAGGTGGGCCCTCTGCAAGTGGGTTCCAGTTTTGTATGTGGGTCGCTGGGGGCAGACTTTTGAAGGTTTTATGAAGGTCTCCAGTTCTAGTAGCTCTCTTGGTTCCTGACGGCCAAGATATGAGGTTCAATGCCACAGGTCAGGGCTACCTGCTCTCTCACCACACATGCCCCACTGCCATGCCTTTCTTCCCCTGTGGACTGAATCCTTTGGCCATGAGCCCTAATAAAGGATTCTTCCCATAAGTTTGTTTCTGTTAGGTATTTTGCCATAGCAACATACAAGCTAATCAACACACAACTACTTCCCTTTTAAGAAATTTATCTTGGCTTACTGCTGGGCCTTGTTAGAGACTGAATGCTAAGCCATGGGACACCAAGTTACCATGAGACCTGAGCTTCCTATCATGTACTGTACTGCTTACTGATCCACCAAAGGATAAAATTGGATATGCACAGTAATATCCTACCATCAAATAGAAGTGGTATACACATGATCAAGCCTAAGGCAAAAGTTACATGAAGAAGTAACCCAAATTCTATTACATTATCTTTTATCTCCCATCCTGCATCAATGGCCTAATAAGGAGTTTCTTATGAGGTAACAGTTAACAGAGAAAGCAAAGACTTGGGCCTATTTATAGAAGGTTCTGTGCAATGTTTAGGTACCACCTGAAGGTGGAGAGCTGGATGAGTAAAGCTCCTTTCTGGAAGATCACTGAAGGATAGTGATGGACAGAAATCCTCCCAGTGGCCAGAACTGTGAGCAATACACTTAGTAGTTCACTTTTCTTGGAAGGAGAAATGGCCAGATATGATTATATAGCAACTAATGGGCTGTGGCCAATGGTTTGACTGGATGGTCAGAGACATGGAAGGAATATGATTGGAAAAGTAGTGAGGAAGAAATCTGTGTAAGAAGTATATGGGTACACCTCTCTAAATGGGCAAACAACTTGAAGACAGTATATCCTATGTGAATGCTCACTAAGGATGACCTCAGCAGAGGAGGATTTTTAAAAGTCAAGTGGACAGGATGACCTATTCTCTGAACATTAATTAGCTTGTTTCCCCAGCCACCCTGTTATTACCTGACAGTCTCATGACCAAAGTGGCCATGGTGGCAGACATGGAAGTTATGCATGGCCTTAGCAACATGGACTTCCACTGACCAAGGCCAATTAGGCTCCAGCCACCTTCTGAGTGCCCGATGTGCCAGTAGCAGAAATCAACCCTAAGTCCCAGATATGGTACCATTCCTCAGGCAGATCAGCCAGCTACTGAGTGACAGGTTGATCACATTGGACCACTTCTATCATGGAAGGAGTGGTGTTTTGTCCTTACTTAGTATGCATCTACTTAGTATGCATCTACTCTGCATACGGATTTGCCTCCCATGCATACAGTGCTTCTGTGGAAACTACCATCCATAGACTTACAAAATGCCTTATCCACTGACTATACAGCATTATTTCTGAACGAGGAATTCACTTCACAGCAAAAGAAGTGAAGCAATGAGCTCATACTCATGGAATTCTCTGGTATTACCATGTTCCTCACCCTCCTGAAGCATTTGGTTTGGTAGAACAGAGGTATGCTCTTTTGAAGTCAGTTACATTGCCAGACAGGTGGCAATACCTTGTGAGGCTGGAACAAAGTTCTCTAGAAGTCTCTGAACAAGATTCCAGTATATGGTTTGCTTTTCCCTTAACTGAGATTCACAGTCCAGGAATGAAGGGGTGGAAATGGGAGTGGTGTCATCCACTATTACACCCAGTAACCCACTAAAAAAACTTTTGCTTCTTATTCCCACAACTTTATGTTCTGCTGGGCTAGAGGTCTTAGTTCCAGAGGGAAAGATGCTTTTTCCAGGAGAAATAATAACAGTCTTACTGAAATTAATGTTGAGATGCCACCTGGATGTTTTTGGCTCCTCATGCTATGAACAGCAGAGAAGCATTGACATAGTGCCAGGCATTGCACAGTGTCAGGGAGTGTTTCATTTTGTTGTGCATAGGGTCACTATGAGTTGGACCCAACTCCATGGCACCTAACAACAAAAACAACGATCACATGTTAGGTGGTTCATAGCCAGATAATCATTACCAAGTGGTAGAATTATACTCTTTTCAATTCTTTTTCAAGCTTTCTTTTGTAAAGAGAAAATCTTTTTTGGTTCTAGTGTGTAACACTATTGTAACATTCACCAATCTCCTTTTAAAAGGAGAGCTACCTTAAATTCAGAACTTCAGGTGGCAACATTAGGTAGAATTAAACACTTATCTTCTCCTTATGGTAGTTAAAACTAGTTTGCTATTTTGGGGATGATAGAATTGCTTAATTGAGTATTTAAAATTGATTTATTAAAAATTTTAAGTTGATACCACAGTTCATTTGGTATTTCGGTCTGTTGGAAAGTATGAAGATAGTATATAAGTAACTGTTTTGAAGTCATGCATGTAGAGGCAGGGCAGGAGATGAAGCTACAAAGACAAATGAGCAATTATGACAGACCCTGGGAGAAATGCTAAAGACTTTGAGTTTAATTGCAAAGTGAATGGAGAAGTCCTGAAGAGTGTTAAATAAGAGAGTTTAACTTGAAAAAGAGCCACAAAGATCACGCCAGAATGAAGGGTGGAAGCTAGTACAGGGTGCTGCAGAGTGGAGTGAATTGTCAAACAAGTCTAGTTATTCAAAGCTATTCATCTTGATGAACTTAAGTCTACTAATTAAATCAGTGACAATTTCTAGAGTGGGTGAAGTAGATCCCATTAAGAGCCTTCAACTCTACTTAGCTGATAGCTACAGCTTAGCTATGAACAAAAGGCTAGTTTAGTAATATAAAGCATGATAGCTCTACCCATTGTTATTAGTTACAGAGGAAATATTCCATGTTAAAGTTGTATAGGAAATTTAGAATATAACAAATATTACTGATAGCATGATAATAGGTATCAAAATATGTGCATTAAAAAACAAAACCAACCATGGCTTCACTTCTCATGTACATTTGGGTAAAATACTTCATATTTTACTGCATTCCCCCCAAACCTGGATGCACAAGTGGCGGCAAGTCACAGTTCCCCCACAGAGACTGGGCCAGGCATGACCACCATCTGCTCAGAAACAGTGGCTGTACTTGGTTGTAGAAACAGATGCCAGACATCTGTCTTCTATTAAGTAGGATTTAAAAAAAAAAAAAAAGCCCTGCCCACTAGACGACTTAATGTACAACATATAACCTAAACAAAGGTTGCCTTGTTGCCTGTTTAGCAAAATTTCTATTATAGGATTTTCCTTCCCACCTTCTCAACAGCTGTGAGGATACAAGCACTTGCGCTACAGACTTTTGTTCTTTTCTTTGTTTTTCACTCTGATGCTGGGCTGGCTTATTTTTTCAACTATCTACTTAGGCTCTCCTCTTTTTGATCTTAGACTTTTTACGGGCCCTTTGGCATTTCTCTTTCCCTCCTATCCTTTCCCTTCCTCTCCCCTATCCCCAGAGAGCTTAGCCATTTTCTGAGCCTCCAAAATCAGGTCTCTGATGACTTTTGAATGTATATCACAAACTCTAGCCCCTCATTCCCAGGCCTGTATCTTTAGGTGTCTCTCCTCATATGATTACATTTACATATCCTTAAATATAGCGTATCTCAACCTAAATCCTCTGGTGAAGTCAAACACTTTAACAACTCTTCTCCTCCCTACATGCCTTTTTTTCTTTTTTTTATTTTGAAATAAGGTCTTTCTATGTTGCCAGGCTGTTCGTGGCATATGTTCCTGGGCTCAAATGGTCTTCCTGCCTCAGGCTCTGGAATAGCTGGAACCTCAAGTGCACACCACCATGCCCAGCAATTTCACCATCAGTCACCAAGGCTGATCAAATGATGCACTGTGGGCTGTGGCTTTGCCTCTCATTGGTTGTATGCTGTGTTATAGAAAAATGGACATTGATAACCAATTGTGCACCAAGAGAACTGAAGAAATCATCTTCTGTTCCTCATATTGTTACCTTATAAATTTCATTTTTTCAGGAGAAAACATTTGAGAAGTGAAAATCAATGAGGTAAGTACAGTCCACAGAAAGGTTGTATATTTTATGAGTAAATAGAGGACAGGAACTAAAAGTTCCTAAACACAAAGTAATAAGGGAATGGAAATGTTCATTACTTAATTTGATCAGTACACATTTTGTGTGTGTGTGTGTGTGTGTGTGTGTGTGTGTGTGTGTAGAGAGAGAGAGAAACATCACACTGTACCTCATAAATATGTACAATTATTATGCATTAATCAAAAAGTTTTTAGGTACTTGCTTTTAGGTGCCATCGAGTCAGGTCCAACTCATAGTGATCCATGTACAACTGAAAAAAGCACTGTGCCATGCCCAGAACTATATCAGTGCTTCGGTGCTATTCATAGGGTTTTTCAATCGCTGATTGTTTTGGGAGTGGACTGCCAAGTCCTTTTCCCAAGCCTGCAGCACCTTTCCCAGGTGGTCTCCCATCCAAGGACTACCAGGCTGACCCTGCTTACCTTCCTAGATCAGACAGGATCAGGTGCCAGGGTGCTATTGCTGCAGACTTTAGGTACTTAAGGCAGTGGAAATGCTAAGTACCCTAACTTGATTATTACACATTGTACACATGTACCAAATTGTCAAACTCTACATCACAAATGCTGGGATTTAGCTCAGTTGGTAGAGCACCACTCTGGAGTCTCTGAGGTCCTGAGTTCAATTTCCAACTCTACAAAAATGGGAGAAGGATATGGCAATCTACTCCTGAGACAATCAGCCATTGAAAACCCTATAGTGGTTGCTATGATTCGGATATGACTCAACAGCACCTAACAACAACATTCCCACAAATATATGATTGAAATAATTACTTTTAAAAAGCAGTGAAAATCAATTATTCACTAAGTTTCAGATTTTTTTTCAGCACTAGGGGGTTGAACCCAGGGCCTTGTACATTCTAGGCAGGTGCTCTACCACTGAGCTAAGCCCTCAACCGTTTTTAAAATTTTTTATTTTTAGACAGGATTTCTCTAAGTCATGCAGGTTGCCTCTGGCCTTGAACTCATGATCCTTTTGCCTGTCTCTCACGTTGCTGGGATTACAGGCCATGGCACCCAGTTAAGTTTCGGATTCTTGACTACTGTACTATTGAATGTGGTATACTCAAGAGGAACATTGAACAATTTTTGTTGCTAGTGAATGCACTAATGAAAACCTTATAAACATTGCAATATGCATTAGTCAATAAAATATATTTTAATTTAAAAAATATTGGTGGAGGGTCTACTTTGTAATTAAAGTATCTAAGTCAGTTTTACTATCTACTTCTCCGCTGTAAATTAGCAATAGGTATTTCTCATGGAGTCTGGAGTATAATTTCCCAAATACAGATTCATGTTTGTTGCCTTTCCAAGTGTAGTATGATAAGTTACCTGATAAAGATAGAATGTCATATAATTAATTTATCTATCTTAATATATATGACAAACATTGTGGAGGTGTTAGTAAAAAGGAATTAAAAGACAGCCCTTCAAATAAACAGTAATTCACAATTTAATCAAGAATATGAAAGTGGCACCAAAAATACTGGCACAGGATTGGTGTCTCTGGTTTAGAAGAATACCCAGCCTGGGTCACCACCAGCCCTGGCACTAAGGAACTAGGGAGAGGGATTGTGGTTCCCAAAAGGACAGAGTGACTCTTTTTCCTGGAGACAGTCAACACTATAGAGTGGAAACATCACAAGAAAGGGATGTGAGGACAAGAAGAGAGTGTGAATAAGTCCATCCTTATTTTTAAATTTTGGCTGGGATTCATCAAGGCAATCCAACAGCAAAATACTTTCCTGTCAAAATACTTAGATAGCTTTAACTTAGAGCTTCTTAAGATTTAAAAAATCATTCTCCCAAAAGACTTTTTAACAGTTTTTCCCAATGATCCCTCATGAAACTTTTTAATGTCACAGAGATATTAGAGATGTGTTTATGTACCATATGTATATCTGTCCTTTGTACATAGGAAGAATAAATACAAAGCTTCCTTTTTTAACTCACTGCCGGGTTAAGAACAATGAAATAAAATTTTAAGTTAAGACAGGGGCTATGGTAACTCAGGAGGCAGAGCCAGGAGAATAGAAAGTTCTAGGTCAGGGGTAGCCTGTGTAACTTAGCAAGACCTTGTCCCAATATAACAAATAAAAATGGCTTGGGTGCAACTGAGTTGTAGAGCACTTGCAATGTATGTGCAAAGCCCTGGGTTCAGCCACCCCAGAACCAATAAATAAATAAATAGATAAATAAAAATTTTGTTTAAATTGAAAATAATAGCTATTAACATTTATCTTTAAACTGTATTTGTTGCATAATTTTTATGATTTACCTATAATTATAATGTATCAAATTATATATATACATGTGTACATATATAGGCATATATTTTATATATAATATTTATTCTTTTCCAGTACTGGGAGATTGAAGCCAGGGTGCTCCAACACTGAGCAGTATCCCTGGCTCCCTTTTTAAAAATTTTTTATTTTGAGACAGGGACTAGATAAGTTTTACAAACTGCCTCTGGCCTGGAACTCACAATCCTCCTGCCTTAGTCTCCAGAGTCGCTGGGATTACTGGCATGCAGCATGAGTGTCCAGCACAATGAAATCAATTTTTTAAAAAATCATTACTATTTTTCCAGCAAAAGTAAAACAGTTCAAAATAATAAATTTCTTAAACACTAGGTTTTAACTTTTACTTGATATGAGAAAATAACTTTAACTTAATGTGATGGTTAATTTTGTCAACTTGATTGGCTTAAGAAACACCTAGGGGATTAATGAAGCACATATCTGGGTGTGTCTGTGACGGTGCTTCCAGAGACAATTAGTTCACAAGGGTGCTGGCCTAACCAATGGATTAATCCCTTGATGGATCCACAATATGACAGCATTATTGGGAGGTGGTGAAAGGGAGGAGGTGGAGCCTACTTAGAGGAAGTAGGTCACAGGGGGCATGTTCATAGGGCTGTATCTGACTCTGTCCCTTTCCTGTGTCCCCTTCTCTCTACTTCCTGTCTGAAATGAAGAATTTCCTCTGCCACATGCTATTGCTGCCATGATGTCTCCCCAACTGCAAAGGGCCAAGTGACTATGGACCAAAACTTCTGAAACCAGGAGCCAAAATAAATCATTTCTCCTTTAAGTTGTTTCTGTCTGGTATTTTGGTCACATTGATGCTAAAGTAACTAGAACATTTAATTACATATTTGATGTTTATTCAGATGCTGCTGACTTTTTTCCTTTCAGCACTTAAAATATTTGACAGTGGTTGAATACAATTTATATCTTTAAATAGCAAAATATGTTGTTGTTGTTGTTAGGTGCCATCGAGTCAGTATCCGACTCACAGCGACCCTCATAGGGTTTTCAATGTGACTGTATCGGGATTGCCTTGGGAGTGGATTGCCAGGCCCTTCTCCCATTTTTGTGGTGCTGGGAATTGAACTCGAGACCTCAGAGACTGCAGCGCAGTGCTCTACCAACTGAGCTAAATCCCAGCCCCAGCAAAATATAGATCACTTTAAATTCTCAAGAAAATACAAAAACACTGAGGAGCAAACATAGACAATATCCTCAAAGCAGCAAACAGGCATGCACAGGCCACCTCTACTGATATAAGCTTTGACAGTGAGCAATCACTTCACAGAAAATCCTCCAATCGTATCCATCTATTCTCTGTAGTTTTGTTTTTTGTTTTTGTTTTTTGTTTGTTTGTTTGTTTGTTCTAGGATAGTGTCTCACTATTATAGCTCAAAATGGCCTCAAACTCTTGATCCTCTTGCCTCATCCTCTCAACTGCTGGGATTACAGACCTGCACCACCACACACAGTTTATTACCATAGTTTTAATACTGATCTTGCATGCATTTTATGTATCTTTCATGTCAATACCAATGCAGCTCATGTGATACATATGAAAGCCCAACAAAAGAAATTAAGTACTAAAAAGTAAGATTTTATTGGGTAGGAGTGATATTTGGAAGACCTCAAACCATTGTATTAACTAAGATTTTTTTCACTCCCCCAAGAATCAATTTTTACCTCCTTGGGAAAAATACCATTTCCATTGAAGAAGCATATTCTGACAGCTTTAAGAGCAAGTTTTTCCTTTATAACTGAACTTAGTTTTCCAGTAAAGCTTACTTATTTGTTCTAATTCTCCCACACAGATACTCAAATATTTGGAAATAATAATTACATTTTCTCCACAACCAATAGCTCTTCCAAGCTTCTCCTTCCTAGGCCACTGGCTACCACAGTTTCCTTTAGCTGGCACTTATGTGACTTAGTTCCCCACTGCATTAGCAGTCTTGGAGGGGCAGGAAGTATCTCATTCACTAGATTGGTTCTCTTGTTTGGATACCTCCAATTTGTTAAAAGTAAGTGTCTATATCTGAACATAATACTCTGACACCAAGCAGTAAAAAAGAATCTCTTTTGCCTTGAATTGGGCAGCATTCATCTAGTGACAGTCTAAGATCACATGGGCCATGAGGGGCAGCCTGAATGGCTTTCTGTAGCCTAATGAGCATCAAGCTAAACTCCATAAAGCCTTTCTTCACATAGTCTGCTCGGATGCTGAATTCCTCCTTTTATTCATCACTTTTATGTCACTATGACCAAACACTTGACAGAAACAACATAAGGGAAGGAAGATTTATTTTGGTTCATGGTTTCAGCCCATCATTGTCAGCTCCATTTTTTTGTAGGCCCATGGTGAAGCAGAATATCATGGGGCTGGGAGCATGTGGAGGAGGAGGTTGTATACCTCATGGTGGACAGGATGCAGAGAGGAAGACAGGAATACAAGAAGGGGCCAGGGCAAGATGTAGGCTCAAGGACATGCCTCAAGTGGCCTACTTCTTCCAACCAGGCCCCACCTCCTGCTTTTCATCACCTCCCAATAATGCCACCATATTATGAATCCATCGATTAGGTCAGAGCCCTCAGGATCCAATCACTTCCCCCAAACACATCAGCTATCAACCAAGCTCCCAATACATGAGGCTATGAGGAACATTTCACATTCAAAGCTTAACACTCCTCTATCCTAAAAATGATTTGTGTTCACATTTGTTATACTTTTTCTGATGGAATCTTCCCATTATTCCATCATGTTGAGGTATTTGAAGATCTTAAACTCTATCACCCAATGTATTTATTCACTCATTCTTTGTACTTGTTTTTCTAATGATATCTTCATAAAAGTTAAGAGCAGAAACAAAACAAACTAATTTGAGGAAAAAGAAACAAAATTATCTAGCTCCTAAAGTTAACATACATGCTAAGATTAAGCACATGAAGTTTAGTGTGTACCTGAGCTTTACTCTGAAAGAGAAGATTATATTCTACTTCATGTATCTTCCATTGTGAGGAGAGAATGGATCTAATCAGGCCCTTTTAGGAATTGTATACATTGGCTTTTTAAAATAAAATATACTTAGCACTTGCGATTTAATTACCTAATATATATCAGTGTACATTGTAAACTATAAATGTTACCAAAATACAAGAATGTTGTAAAAATACTAAATATGTTCTCTTTCAAGCCCATAATACATAAAGTAGTGATCATTTTGACCACATTAACTTATGTTAACAATGTGATATCACTGAGTCAGGCAACAGCATAGTTTGGGGGGGAAAAAAGACTTTGCTACTGATACTCTCTATGTCAAAGGCAAAAGGGTATTTCTTTTTCCCTGACTTATTTAGACATTTGGCCCAATCCTTTTCTCAGTGAGAATAGACCTAGTTTATGAAAGTTAATTCATACCATTTGGAGGCCAAAGAAGTTATAAAGCTGCTTTGGTATGTCTTAAACTATGCCTAAGAGACCTGTTTTTGACAGATGTGTTCATGTAGTCCAGTCAATTGGCATATGGAATTTTTATGTACAAGCTAGGGCAAAAGTTTTAACATGTAACATTTATTAGTACTCCTACTGGTGTGGAGAGACAGATGGTATACACATTACATGAGAAGCAAGCTTTGCAATTGGCCTTCCAGGCCTGACTGCTCAGCTACCCAGGTCACTGAATTGCACCCCCTGCTAGCCCACATGCAGGCACAGAGGCCAAAGGCCCAACCCCCCTAGCCCTCCTGCCCCAGAGTCCACTGTGGGAACTCCCCACCTTTCAACCGTGGGACTCAGATTTCCCTTATTTCTTGCTCCTTCTTTGGCCCAGCTCCCTACCACCTCTGGCTTTTCACTAGATCCAGCTGGGCCAGGGCAAGGTCTGGAGGCTAAGGTAGGAAAGAGCATGCCCCTAAAACTGTTCTCAGCCCCGGCCCACCCCTAATGTGAATCTTGGAATCATTCAGCCTATTATTTACCCCAAACTCTTCCTTTCTTCAGGTCTCAGCTCAGAAATAACATACCCCGGTCAGCATGAGCTGCAGATAAATCTCTGTCAGTGAGAATCTAAAAAAAAAAAAAAAAAAAACCTCCTGGGTTTAGGGGTAGAAGTTTCTTCCCTTATTCTCTGTAATATTTACATAAAATAGCAAATGATGGGGCTCAGGGTGGAGTCCCAGCCTTTTTTCCATTGCTACTAGCAGTTGTTGTTGTTAGATGCTGTCCAGTCAGTGTCTGACTCATAACAACCCTAGTACAACAGGCAAAACACTATTGTCAGTGCTTCTCTGCTGTTCATAGGGTTTTCAATGGTGGATTGATTTTTGGGAGTGGGTTGCCAGGTCTTTCTCCTAAGCCTACAGCACCTGGTGTTCCCAGGCGGTCTCCCATCCAAGTACTAACCAGGCCTGACCCTGCTTAGCTTCTGAGATCTGAGTGGATAGGACACCACAGGAGTATGGCTGCAGGCACTACTAGCAGTACTAATCCTTAAAAACTGAAAAACACCTTAAAGACATATATGTGTTCTTGAAAGGTTATCTAAGGAGGTGAAAAGTTGAGAATAAATATTTTTTTCAAGTTCCCAGAGGAAGAAAGAGATTCTGTTTTAACATATTTTCCATTGTACTAATGGTGGTGCAGGGCTGGGATTTAGCTCAGTTGGTAGAGTGCTGCTCTGCAGTCACTGAGGCCCTGAGTTTAATTCCCAGCACCCCCAAAATGGACAAAGGATGCGGCAATCCACTCCAGAGGTAATCCTGAAACAATCAGCCATTCAAAACCCTACAAGGGTTGCTATGATTCAGACACAACAGCACCTAACAACAACGATGGTGGTGAAAGAAAAGGAAACGGAGTGGCTGGGGTGCCTGGGGATGCAGCGAGAATGGGGGTGGGGTTGGAGATACATAAACAGAAAGCCACATCAGCTGCCATTACTTTGACCCTTGCCCTTTCCCCTCTTCTCTATGTCTTTGGCTCCCATCCAGATCCTTACCTGAGTCTTACCCTTCCTCCTCCCTCTTTCCCCTGAATTTGTTTAGGATCGTGGTATAATGTGAGGGGATCCTCTTTTCATTATGGTTATAGAATGGAATTCCACAGGTCTTGTAGAAATACTATTGCCCATGGCAGACAGGCGGAACAGTACAGTACTATTAGATCTTCGCTGAACAGAAAGGTTAGGCTTACTTTGCACACCACAAGGTGTGACGGAAAGAGAACTGGTCTACAAATCTGAGATTTAACTTCTAGGCATGGGTCTGTCACTATGCACTTTGGAGGAATCATTTAACTCATGTACTAGCCTGTTAAAACACCCATTTACATTTCTCTCAGATGAAAATTGTGATATCTCCCCCCTGCACAAGACTGTGTGTAGGGGGCATTAAGGATACAAAGCAGGCAGATAATGTTTTGGAAGATAGAAACAGACATAAAATAGAGGAGGGTACTCCCCTATTACCATCATGTGAAACATAATCTGGGCTGGGCATAGTGACACATCCCTGTAATCCTAGCAATTTGGGGGGCAGAGGCAGGAGGATTGCAGGTTTGAGGCCAGGGGCAACATACATAACATAGTGAGACACTGTCTCAAGATAAAAAAAAAAAACATAAAAAGGGGGTTGGGGTGCAACTCAGTGGTAGAATTCTTACAAAGCATGTGTGAGGTCCTGGGTTGGGTTCAGCCCCAGGACCACAAAACAAAACAAAAAAAAAAAAAAAAAAAAAAAATTCCCCACATAATCTGAAAGGAACTTTCAGCATGGCATAGAAGAAATGGAAAATGTAGTGTTCAAATGGAATGCACACTTTTGTTTTAAATTGCCCAAGCACTTATCTTTGAAATCTTAGGGTCTTTGTGATGGGTAATTTTAGGTATTACCTTGACTGAGCCACATAATGCCAAGATATCTGCTGAGTACAGCAGCTTACCCCGCCCATCCCAATGTGGGTGGGTACCATTGAACTTATGTTGTTGTTAGGTGCCAGTGAGTTGGATCCGACTCATGGTGACCTTATGTACAGCAGAACAAAACACTACCCAACACTGTGCCATACACATGATCTTTTTATGTTTAAACCCAACGTTACTCTTCCTTTACTCTATTAATTGTTTTCTTTGCTGTACGAAGCCTTTTTAATTCTATGTAATCCCATTTGTCAGTTGTTAGTGCACTTTCCTGTGCTATTGGAGTCTTGTTAAGGAATTACTCGCCTATGCCTATGTGTTGGAGTATGTTCCCTATATTTCTTCTAGTAGTTTTAAGGTCTCTGGTTCTATGTTGAGATGTCTGATTTTGAGTTGACTTTCATACAGGTTGAGATGTATGGGTCTACTTTCATTCTTCTACATATGGATATCCAGTTTTCCAAGCACTATTTGTTGAAAAGGCTGCCTTTTCTCCAATGTATGCCCTTGGCCCCTTTGTCAAAGATCAGGTGGATATAGTTGTGTGGGTGTATCTTTGGGTCTTCAATTCTGTTCCATTGATCTTCATGCCTGTTTTTGTGCCAGTACCATGCTGTCTTTGCCCCTGTGGACCTACAGTATAGTTTGAATTCAGAGATTGTATGCCTCCTGCACTGTTTTTGCTGCTTAGGATTGTTTTGGCTTTTGTGCTTCCATACAAATTTTAGGATTTTTTTTTCTATTTCTGTGAAATACATCACTGGAATTTTAGTGGGGATTGCAATGAATTGTATATTGCTTTTGGTAATATAGCCTTTCACAATATTAATTTCACAATATTACTTTCACAATATTAATTCTTTAGATCCATGAGCAAGGGAGGTCTTTCCATCTTCTATTATCTTCCGTGATTTCTTCTTTAGTGTTTTCAAGTTTGCATTATAGAGGTCTTTAGGATCATTGGTTAGATTGATTCCTAAATATTTAATTTTGAGGGGGGCTATTGTGAGTGGTGCCTGCAGCCATAGCCCTGTGGCATCCGATCCTGTCAGATCTCAGAAGCTAAGCAGGTCGGGCCTGGTTAGTACCTGGATGGGAGACTGCCTGGGAACACCAGAAGCTGTAGGCTTGGGAGAAGGACCTGGCAACCCCCTCCCAAAAATCAATCTGCCATTGAAAACCCTGTGCACAGCAGAGAAGCACTGACAATAGTGTTTCCCCTGTTGTACAGAGGGTTGCTACGAGTTGGATACCGACTTGATGGTACCTAACAACAACAACATTGTGAATGGAATTGTTGTTTTGATTTCTTTTTCTTCCTTTTTTTTATTGTTATAAAGGAATGCTACTGATTTTTTAATGTTATTTTGTATCCTGCTGCTTTGCAGAAGGAGGTATTAGCTCTAAGAGTTTTCTAGTGGAGTTTTTAGGGTCCTTTAAATATGGGATCATGTCAGCTGCAAATAGGGATAATTTGACCTCTTCATTCTCTATTTGTATCCCTTTTATTACTTTCACTTGCCTGATTGCTCTGGCTAGGACATCAATTACTATTTAGAATAAGAGAGGAGAGAGTGGACATCCTTGTCTTGTTCCTGATCTGAGAAGGAATGATTTCAAAACTTCCCAATTTAATATACTGTTGTCTATAGGTTTGTCATATATGGCCTCTATGATGTTGAGAAATATTCTTCCTATACCCAGTTTCTTCAAGACTTTTAACATAAAGACATGTCAAATTTTGTTGAAAGCTTTTTCAGCATCAATTGAGATGATCATGTGATTTCTGTCTATAAATCTCTTGATATGTTGAATTACATTAATTGATTCATGTATGTTGAACCAGCTTTGCAGCTGTGTGGTGTATGATCTATTTTATGTGTTGCTGTATTTGGTTTGCATCAATGTTCATCAAGGAGACTGGTGCATAATTTTCTTTTTCTTTCTTTTTTCTTTTTTTTTTTTTTGGTGGTGTCTCTGTCTGGTTTTGGTATCAGGGTAATACTGGATTTGTGGAATGAATTTGGAAATCTACCTTCCATTTCTATTTTATGGAATAGTTTGAGAAGAATAGGTATTAATTCTTCTTTAAAGGTTTGGTAGAATTCAGCTGTGAACCTATCAGGACCTGGGCTTTTCTTTGTTGTGAAGTTCTTTATTACTGCTTAAATTTCATTGCTTGTTATATGTCTGTTTAATTTGTTCATATCTTCAGGATTTAATTTTGGTAGGTCATAAGTGTTAGGAATTTTTCCAATGGAAATACTAGAAAGCCTAGGAAGAAACCAAAGTATATGTGACGACTGAGTATATAAAAATGATAGTACTTTAAGTAAGGGAGGAAAGAGGTCTCATTCAATAAATGGTGTTAGAATAACTGACTATCCATTTGAGGGGGAAAGTTAACCTTAAAATCTCTCCCTATACCTTTTAACAAAATTAATTTCAGTTTGTCGTTAGGTGCCGCTGGGTCAAGTCTGACTCATAGCAACCCTATGTACAACAGAATGAAACACTACCAGACACTGTGCCATGCACACAAATCTTTTTTATGTTTAAGCCCATTGTTTCAGTCACTGTGTAAATCCATCTAGTTGAGGGTCTTCCTTTTTTGTTGTTGTTGTTGACCTGCCACTCTCCCAAATATTATGTCCTCCAGGAATTGGCCACTCCTGACAATATGTCCAAAATATGCAAGATGTAGTCTAGCTATCCTTGCTTCCAAAGAGCAATCTGGTTGCACCTCTTCTAGGGCACATATGTTGGTTCTTTTGGCAGTCCATGGTATATTCAATTTCAACTTAGTTCATGTAAAAAGTAAGACATAAAAAATATACTAAAAGGCGTAACTAAATATGTATAAGAGCTTAGCATGGGGAAGGTCTTTCTGAAAATGTCCCTGAAGGTTGAAAACACTGATTTGACCACATAGAAGTAAAAATTAGTGTGCTACAAAAATGAACAAAGTCAAAGGTCAAAATGACATAAAGTATTTGCTTATATATGACAAACAATATCCTTAGCTACTAACAATTTCTAATGCAAGAATTACTCCCCCAAAAGAAGGCAGTTGAATAACATGAATAGGCAATTCACAAAGGAAAAAAAATCAAATATATTTGCATTCAAAGTCAACATCAATTAAGGACAGGTTAATTAAAATGAAATTTAAATTTTTGCCATTTTAATAGCAAAGATTTTACAAGAATGTAGTGCTCGATATAGTGAAGGATGTGGGAAAGCAGGTACCCTTCCTGCCTCTGAGAGTTCACAGACAGATGGAAATTGAAGACGGAAATGTGGGAGAAAGGGGAAGATCAGTCAGAGGCAGAGAACCTAGTGCCTCTAGAGAAGTTGGATGTGATATTAGTCTTAGCCATCCCAGTGGGAGATATGGTGGAAGTTCTTGATGGCGTAGGAAGTTGGACAACAGGATAGTAAGGGAGAAACAAATTGGAGAGAATGCCAGGAGGATATATAATTTCTGCTGACATCACATCTAAGTTTTTCTTTGAAATTCTTCCTTGCTCATGCTTTCGGTTTTTATAGAGCATCCCAAGAATCAACCCTTAAAATCCAGTGCACATTTATTCTGGTCTCTTTTAAAAATCATTTTCACTTTCAACATTTATATCAGGAAATGTAATGCAGTAGCAGAAACAAGCTGAGGCTGGTATTTATGTGCAGTGTGGTCAGCAAACACACCCTTGATGGGTTGGGTGGGGTGACGAGAGAGCATGATTCTCAGTTTATTAGCTGTGGGGTTTTAGGCAAGTCATTCAATCTTTCTCAATTTGTTTTCTACATGTTTGTATTTCTTTAAGTAGGAATAATAATACTAACTTCACAGTGTTGTTGTGGGGATTAAGTAAAATTGCATATGTAAACTCTGGAGAATTAGCATGTGCTCAATAAAAGCAGGTTTCCTTCCTTTGGGGAAAACCAGCAATGAGGTTACGTATCTTACAGGCATCATGCTTCATCTCATGTGTGGGCCCCCTTCCCAGCAGGCCCTCAGCCTCATGCTGCCTGAGAGCCTTGCTAACCTTTGATAAAGGGTTCTTGTCCAAAAAATTGAGCTGCTTCCTATTTTGTAGGCCTCCAGGGCAAGAGGAAAACTCTGGCTTCTGGTAAAACACTGATGTGTTCAATGAAGAATGGCCCAGATCCAGCTCTCCAGCTGCTGAGACTAATGTGCTGTGGTTTGCATAAAAATTAGAAAGTATGTGACCCCATCTGGAGTGGAAATGGAGAACAAAAGATGGGCAAACAGGAGCCAACAAGGGCTCCCTAAAACACACTAATCACATTGGTCTGGCAGCACCATCTCTGAGCATGCTACTAAATGCTCATAGCTGTCAGAACTTTAGGATTACCTGTGGGCATCATGATAAAGACACAAAAATGTAAAGCTAAACAAAAAGGTCAGGGCCTGAAGTGCACACATAGAAAGCAGTTAGTGAAAATTTGAATGCTTCATCTGACACTGACACATGACATTAAGTCAAATAGCTTCTGATATTGCTGCTGCTGTTGTTAGCCTTCGAGAGGAACTATGTGAAGGATGCGTTTAAAATTAAAATAAATAGATGACTCAACATCAGAAATGGAAGATCAAGATCTTAATTTCCCTGCTGCAACTGACCTTCCTGGTGGATACATCAGAATCCCCTGCAGGGCTTGCTAAATACAAATTCAAGAGCCCCACTGCCTCATCAGTATGGGCTGGCTTATCAACAGGAATGTAGTTCTCATAGTTTAAGAGGCTGGATGTCTGAGATGAGGGGCCAGCCTGGTGTTTTGGTGAGGGCCTTCTCTCTCTTGGGTTGCAGTTGCCATATTCTCACTGTATCATCACATGGTGGGAAAGGTCTTGAGAGTGACCTCAAGAGAGTCCTTTTCATGAGGGCGTTAATTCCATTCATGAGGGCTCTACCCTCATGGCCCAATCATCTCCCAGAGTCCCCACTTCCTACATACCATCACATTTCCAGTAAGAATTTCAACATGTGTATTTTAGGGGGACACCCTCAAACTCACCCTCAGGATTTCTTAAGTAGGAACTGAGATTTTGTGTTTCTAACAAATTCCTAGGTGATCCTGAGGCTGCAGGTCCAGAGACTTCTGAGAACCTCTGCCCTGGTCATTTTTAGATTCCTGGAGAATCCTCATTGAAGACTGATTTATTCTCATGCTTCTATCCCTACTCATACTATGCAGAGGGGTCTCCTCCAGTTTAAAAAAAAAATGAAAGTAATTATCTCAATCTTTTTTGTTTTAAATAAGGGTTTTTGTTTGTTTGTTTGTTTTCTTAATACATGACATAACAAATTAAGAGTGTGGATTAGTACCCCTGAGCACTGGTTGAACTTTAGAAAAACCTGGGAAACTGGAAAGGAAGGAAGCAAGCCCAAGAGCCATACCCAAATATTCTGATTTAATTGAATTGGGGTGGGATTGAGACAGGATTAAGCATTAAAGAGCCCCCATGTGACTGTAACTTCCAAGAAGGGTGAAGAAGTGCTGGTCTAGATCATTGTTCTCAAATTTGGCTATGTGTTGGAAGCAGTTGGGGAGCTTGGAAAAAACAAAAGTGCCCTCATCCTACCCTCAGAGAATCCAATTGAATTACAATGGGATGCAGCCTGGGCATCTAGAGTTTTTAAGTCTCCCGGTGTGATTCTGATGTTCTAATACACAGACAAATTTGGAAAGCATTATTCTAGACTTAACAGGTCAGGTTGGTCGCTAGGTTCCCCTCTTCGCAATACACCCCAAATGCTCTCTGCCATGGTGGTTCTCAAAGTGTGGTCCCTGGACCAGCATCAACATCCCCCAAGAATTTTTTAGAAATGTAATTCTCAGGCCACACCCTAGGCCCACTGAAGCAGCAACCTGTGTTGTATGAAGACCCTAGGGGACTCTGATGCCCCTAAAGATAAGAGCAGCTGCTGTGCCATCACTGATCTGTTGCTAACAGATCCACTGCCTGTTTCCAGAGACCAGACAGAGCAAGAAGCAAGGACCTCAGGCCTCTGAAATCTCATTTCCAGATAAGCAATGCCAAGTTTCTTGATGTGACTGAGTTTTTATATAATCTGTGAAGCTTTTGTTGGCTGAAAACTGCTGGCCTGAAACTGGAAGAGCCTACTATGAGCTGCAGCTGCACTCTTGGTCAATGCAACAAAGAAGAGGAGGTAGGCGAGGCAGGGAAGGAGACAAAATAAAGCAAACATGGCCCTTGATTGAGATGCAAAGAGAATATGATGGAAAGGGACTGAAGGGAATAGAAGTGCCCCTGCCAGGGGAGGCTAGGAAGGACCTTGGTTTGGGATGTTTTTGTGGCCACTAGTGCCTTCCAAGTTTGTTGCAAGTACAGGTGAAACTTGTTTTCCTATTTATAAGGACCTACTTTTTTGCTAAGGAAAAAACTAGTGTAGTGTGTTGAACACTGAAAGAAAATCTTCCTGACGATTTCAGGGCCAGGCAGAGTAACAAAACACACAGAAGCCTGGTTGAATAATGGCAATATCAAACAACTTATACAAAAAAGAAGATTTACCCTGCTTGATAAAGGATTCATTGCTTATTCCCATAAAATCAGCTTATTCTAATTCATTCCGGCCCTGGGTTAGCTGCTCAGGTGCAGATGGCATGCATGGAAATTGTCTTCAAGTAGATCATACTGTAGCAGAGGAAAGGAGGTGAGCAAGTCTATTTCCACACTGAGTGCTGATTGCCTTGTGAGCGAGGTGCTGTCAGAATACAGAGGGATGGAGGAGAGATCGGCAGGGAAGTCTTCATGGAAGCAAACTCTAGAGCTGGATTTGGGGAGGAAAGAAAGTAGTTTGGCAATTGCCTTGGTCCATTTTCTGTTGCATTTTCTGTTGCCAAAATACACACGAGTGGGTAGGGTTCTAAGAGAAAGAAGTTTATTTAGCTCATAGTTCTGGAGGCTGAAGTCCAAGATCAGGAGGTTGCATGTAATAAAGGCCCTGTCCTGCTTCATCTCATGGGAGAAAAGCAGAAAGGCAAATGAAAAAGAAAACACAAGGGGCAGCCTTGCTTTATAACCAGCCACTCTTGGGAGAAAGGCATTCATCCACTTGAGAAGGCATTATGGCTCCCCATGAGCCAATCGCCTCCTACTGGTTCTACCACCTCTCAGTGCTGCCACATTGTGGACAAGTTTCAACATGAGTTTTGGAGGAGGCTGACCATAGCAGATCATAGCAGTAGTCAGGATGAATGGAAGGTTTTCTGCCTGCACAAGGGCCCAGCAGAATGAAGCCACATATCAAGGATTGTGGGCTATCAGTAGTTTGCTATTATTAATGGAGAAATCATGGAGCAAGACAGAGCAGGGAGTGCAACTACAGAGTTGGGGAGGTGAGGACGTTTGCAAGGAACTTGAATTTTAGCACAGAGATCTGTAGTAGCCAAACCAAGCGGTCACCAAAATTACCTGGGGAACTTCTGAAACAAAGCAAAGCAAAATAAATTCCCAGGTCCCACCTTTAGGGATTTCAATGCAGTAGTCAGTGCTGGGTCTGGTGATGTGTGCTCCCCAGGTAAGCAGGAAGGGGAAGGCTGGCCAATAGAAAAGAGGCCTAGAAAAATCAAAGAAGGAAGAGTAAGAAATGTTCCAAAGGCAACTGGAGATTAATCCAGTGGATTGTGGGGACAACTATTATAAGGATAGTTAGGTTTTAGAGAGGGCAAAATGAGATTAGCTATTGTGCAATCTTTATCCAACAGCTGGTGTTGTAAAAAAATATGATTGGTATTGGAGCAATAAGAGTTACCCTTTCTGGGTTTGGAAGGAGCCCTACTCATATGTAAGGTTCATTTTATTCTGTAAGATTCATCTCAAGTAGTCACAATAATGGCAATAAATGAACCCTGGTAGTATTTACTGTTGTAGCAACTGCTTATTAGTGTTTGTTTCTCCTAAAACTTGGTAATAATATATGTTTAAATTTACCTGGCACATAAAATGAACAGGCATGAATTCCTCTGGGTGAAGACAGGATTGGTCAAGGCTGAATAATAGCCACTAATAGTGAATGTCTACTACAAATAAGCAAATCAGCAAAGAAGCTTAAAGGAGAGTGAATCCTTGGGCCAGAAAAAATAATTTGCTGGACGTTCTGCTAGGAAGCACAGCCTTTCATTGCCTTGGGGAAATAGCCATAGATTTTCCAGCTGCCTTGTTTGGAACCAGACAGTAGGTACTTGAGCTCTTGGCCCACTACAAAAGTAGGAAACATATAAAAGTTGGTTTTCCCCCAAAGTATGTGTTTTATGTTTTAAGCTGATTTATATGAAATGTGTAGTATAAACTGTCATAGATTCTCATCATTCAACTATTTATATCATGATGTGGAAGATTGTCTTTTCCAAAAATGGCAATAACAATAGCTCCCACATGTGCTTTTTACATAGTGATTTTAATACTCTGGTTGAGAGTTGGAGACTCTTACAGGTTAAATTGTATTTTCCAAAAAATTGATATGTTGAAACTCTAACCTGCAGTACTTCAGAATGTGACTTTCTTTGGAGAATAGGATCTTTACAGAGGTAATCCTATTAAAATGAAGGCATTGGCTTAGGGTGAGCCTTAATTCAATGATGGTGTCCTCATAAGAAAGGGAAATTTGAGCACAGAGATAAACACACACAGAGAGAAGAAGCTGTAAAGAGACATAGAGACAAGCCAATCATATATACAAGCAGAGGGAGGCCTGAAGTAGATCCTTCCCTCAGAGCCCTCAAAAGGAACCAACCCTGGTGACGTCTTGATCTTGGATTTCCAGCCTCCAAAATGGTGAGAAAAGAAATTCCTTTCGGCCTTCACAACTTAGTGAGAACTTGTCTCAAGTAAATTAATCAACTAATTAACTAATTAAAAAGAAAGCTGGGGGCCATGGGGCATGACTGTAACCCAGGCCACTTGAAAAGTTCACATGTTGTCACTCTAGCCAACCACCCTAGCTGACAGCTAGCATCAATGACTAGAGATATGAACCGAGACACCTGCAGATAATTCCTGTCCCAGCCCTGGGTCACACCCACCTCTAAAGTAAGCCCTTCTAGACAAGTCCCCAGATACTGCGGGGCAAAGGTGTGTCTACCTCTCCATGCCCTTCATGAATTCCTGACCAACAGAAATTATGAGCATATTGAAATTGCTGTTTGAAGTCATTGAATTTGGGGATAATTTGTTGCATAGTAGCTTGTAATATGTCTTTAAAATTATTTTTGTTCATAGCTTTATATCTGATATGGCTATATTTTTACTGAAACTATCCAGAACTTGAGGTCCTAGATGATGGTCCATGCTTCTCCAAGCCCTTAGTGACATTAGTCCCAGATATTAGTCAAGGACAATAGGTGACTTTCTCTGAGTCTTTTTCCATTTTTATTTATTTATTTATTTATTTGGAAGTACTGGGGGGTTGAACCTTGGGCCTCATACATATTTTGCAAGTGTTCTACCACTGAGATGTGCTTTAAGCCCCTTTTTAATTTTTTTTTTTTTTTTTTTTTTTTTGAGACAGGGTCTTGCTAAGTTACACAGGCTACCTCTGGCCTGGAAGGCATTCAATAAATGACTGGGGAATAGTTGCCTCCTCAAAGTACAGTGGATCTTAATGATGGGAATGGAGTAAAGTCCCTGGGATCTCCTTTTGCTAATGTGGCATGACTCAAAATGAGAAGAAACACAGTGCCTGCAACAATGGGCTCAAACATAAAAAGATCATTTGCATGGAACAGTGTTGGGTAGTGTTTTGTATTGTTGTACTTAGGATCACTATGAATCAGACACAACCCAATGGCACCCAACAACAACAAGGTCACCACTATGCTCAAAACCCTAAAATGGCTCACTATTTCACTTCACTGCAGCCATAGCCCTGTGGCATCCGAAGCAGGGTCGGGTCTGGTTAGTACCTGGATGGGAGACCGCCTGGGAACACCAGAAGCTGTAAGCTTGGGAGAAGGACCTGGCAACCCCCTCCCAAAAATCAATCTGCCATTGAAAACCCTATAAACAGCAGAGAAGCACTGACAATAGTGTTTCCCCTGTTGTACAGAGGGTCACTATGAGTCGGATACCGACTCGACGGCACCTAACAACAACAACAACAATTTCACTTCAAGTGAAAGCCAAAGTCCTTAGAAAACCTAAAAGGCCTTTCATGGACACCCCCCCCCCATACCCTGTCCCATTCTCCTTTTACTTCATTCCTATAATTCTGTACTATTTTTCCCCCTTGCCCACTCCATTAGATGACTCTGTCATGCTGCTATTTTTTGTATATAACAGGCACACTCCTGCCTCCATGCCTTTTAGCCAATTGTTCTATCTACTTGGAAGTCTCCTCCCCTAAATATCTGGCTATAACCTTATTTTAGTCTTTGTTCATTATTTGCAATTGCAACTCACCTGTCCTTTCTGTGCGCCACCACCATTTCCTACCCCTTTACCCTCTATTGTCTTCCCCTACAGCAACTAGTCTCTTCTAACATGCTATATCATTAAGTAGTGTATTCATCTTATTTATTTCTTCTAGTCTATCTGTCCCTTGCAATAAATAAATAAATAATCTTAGGACAATGATCTTTGTTTGGTTTCTGACATATCCCAGATGCCTAGAACATTACTTGCCTCATGGTAGACACTCAATAAATATTTGTTCAGTAAATGAGTGAAAAGAATCCCCATTTGGGAGAATTATTAATTCATTGTTAACTCTATATCATGTTTTTTTGTTCCAGATCCATTTCCCAAAGTAGTAAAATAAATTTGGAAAACATTGCATTGTATCCATTTCTCCTCTGCAAGGGTGACAATGTACATGGAAAACCTAACAACTTCAAACACTACAGTCAAGTCAACTGCTTTCTTCCTTTAACTCAGCTTTTCCCAAATCTGTAGGCCAGGCTTTCCCATGGCACACTGGTGATCAAAGCAACTGAGAAAGCCTACTAAGTGCCTGGGAGATGACAAGAAGCAATGAGGAGAATCCAGGCTTTTGAAAACTTAGGTGATATCTCAAATGAAGAAGTTCATAAGGCCATGAAGCACATGAAAAAAATGCTCAATATCCCTAGCCATTAGCAAAATGCAAATCAAAACAACTCTGAGATTCCACCCAACTCCAGTAAGAATGGCCAAGATCAACAAAACAAATCATAACAAATGCTGGTGAGGTTGTGGAGAAAAAGGAACCCGCTTACACTGTTTGTGGGACTGTAAATTGGTTCAACCACTTTGGAAATCAATATGGAGATACCTTAGAAAACTAAAAATAGAATATCCACATGACTAGTGGGAATATACCCAAAAGGAGACAAGTCATCATGCCACAGAGACACCTGCATCTCCATATTCAATGCAGCACTTTTCACAGTAGCAAGGTTATGGAACCAACCAACATGCCCATCAACAGAAGAATGGATAAAAAGACTATGGTATATATACACAATGGAACACTACTCAGCAATAAAAAAAAATGAAATAATGTCACTTGCAGCAAAATGGATGGAATTGGAGAACATCATCTTAAGAGAATGAACACAAGCCCAAAAAAAGAAATACCATATGTTCTCACTCATATGTGGGAGCTGAATCAAATTTAAAGGAAGAAAAAAATCCTATACATATATTGATATATAAAAATGCACAATTAAACAGCGATGAAGGGACAATATAAAGAGTGGAAAGAAGGAGGGAGGGAACTAGCAGAGGGAAACAAAGATTGGGGAAGGTGGGATGGGTATGAGGGTCAATGTGGAGGGATGAATGGGGAGAGGATGATTTCAATATAAACAGCACAACTTCATGAGTACATTGGAAAAATAGGGGAGTATAATCCAAATAAGCATTTGAATTTTACTACATATTAGCCATAAGACTCTATAAACTTTGTGGGTTGATGAGTGATGCAAGAAGTGATGTAAAGAATGCACAACGGAAAAAGCCAATGGTGTATTAATCTGTACCCCATCATTTACTAATAAGGGGGGAAAATAAAAGTTAGTGATGAGAGGAAGGAAGGGCATTTGATTGTGTTGGCACAAGGGAGCAGAATGTTTCTTTTTATTTTTAGGTGTAAAGGATTCGGATATATTTATAAAATGAGATAAGAATTAAGAGAGAAGATGATAATTAATGAGCAAAGTTCCAGAGAAGGAAAATAAGGATATCAAAATACACTCTTTTTCTGTTTATTTATTTATTTGTTTGTTCGAGACAGTGTCTCATTATGTGGCCCAGGCTGGCCTCAAACTTATGATCCTCCTGACTCAGCCTTCCAAGTATTGTGATTACAGGTGAGCGCCACCACATCTGGCTTAAAATGTATCCTTTTAAAAATGGTAGCTTTCAAACATTTTTCTTATTGTGACCCACAGAAAGAGACTCATTTTACATGGTAACTCAGTATACATACACACATAAATATAACAATAACTGAAGTAAAGGTTTAGCAAATAATTCTTAGCATTATTATGTGCCACACAGTGATATTTTCTACTCTATTCTATCGAGTTCCATTCTGCTCTGTTCTCTTTCTCAGTGCTAATCAAAATCTACTAAATTGATTTCATGAGCTGAAATCTTTTCTGTTGCTTTTGGAAAAGTTCCCCAAAATGATCTTCAAACTCAGTTAATTGTTTAGTGTATCCATTGTGCTATTTATCCCACCAATTTGGTTTCTTTTTCATCCATTACTTCTTTCATGGTTAATGTTTCACTAGGGTTTTTTAAACAAATATTATTTATTTGTCTTGCCTATTGTTACTATTAAGTTCTTTCCCTCTTAATATGTTTGTTATGGTTACTTTAAGTTCTTGATGCTTGTTCCAATAATTATGATTCAGATGATATGAACCATCCCACTAGTAGTCTTTCTTTCACATTAACTGTGTCTCTTGTGTATCTCAATCCAGGAATTTGGAAATTATTCATAGTGAAAAATTTGGAAGACACAAAAATGTACAGTAGAAATAACAAAATAGAAACCATCTGTAGTTTCACCATCCAGAGATAACCAATTGCCCTTTTAATGTATTTCCATCTAGTATTCTATGTACACATATCATACACTAAATAATATACAAAATACTATATGTAATTATCTACCCAGACTTCTTACTTAATATTAACCTTAAGATTTTCTCCAGTTATTAAAGTTGTTCATATACCTAATTTTTAATGATTACAAAATATTCCATCATAAGACATACAGTAATATATCAAAGTGTTGGACACTTAATATGTTTCCAATTTTTGACCCACTAAAAAATCAGTGCAATTAACATTTAGTATATAAATATTTGTTCATTTTTCTGGTTATTTCTTTAGGATAGAATTTTATAATGAATGGATCAAAGGGAATGGATGCTAATGTCCAAGCTCTATATTACCAAATTGTTTGCTAAAAGGTTTATACCCTTAATTCTGGTGCAGGGAGGGTATAATTGAGTTCCTTCTATTACACCCATCATCTTCATGTAATTTGTTCATGCAATAGAATTTTTTTCCCCTATTTTGCATGTCTCTAGTAGTGCACATTCATTATTTATATTTACTCTTCTGTAAATTTTGGGTTCAGGCCCTTTCCCAGTCTTTTTCTGCGCTGGAAAGGAGCCACAGAAGATGCTCCAGCATCTTCTATGGAGTCTTATGGCTAATATGTTGTAAAACTCAAATGTTTATTTGGATTATATTCCCCTATTTTTCCAATGTACTCATGAAGTTGTGCTGTTTATATTGAGATCGTTCTCTCCCCATTCATCCCTCCACACTGACCCTCATACCCATCCCCCCATTCATCCTTCCACACTGACCCTCATACCCATTCCACCTTCCCCAATCTTTATTTACCTCTGCTAGTTCCCTTCCTCCTTCTTTCCACTCTTTATATTGTCCCTTCATCGCTGTTTAATTGTGCATTTTTTATATATCACTTTATGTATAGGACTTTTTTCTTCCTTTAAGTTTGATTCAGCTCCCACATATGAGTGAGAACATATGGTATTTCTCTTTTGGGGCTTGTGTTCATTCTCTTAAAATGATGTTTTCCAATTCCATCCATTTTGCTGCAAATGACATTATTTCATTTTTTTAAAATTGCTGAGTAGTGTTCCATTGTGTATATGTACCATAGTCTTTTTATCCATTCTTCTGTTGATGGGCATGTTGGTTGGTTCCATAACCTTGCTATTGTGAAAAGTGCTGCATTGAATATGGAGATGCAGGTGTCTCTGTGGTATGATGTGGTATGATGACTTGCCTTTAATCTATCAGAAGGTGCTGAGATGCCTTCTGCTAAGTGGAGCTCATGTTTGTGCTTAAATGAAACCAACACCCCCTAGCTTGGTGCTGGGACATGGTATCAAGTGAAGTGCTGTTCCTCTAGGTAAATATAGTAGTTTCAGTGTGTTTGCATACATTGGCGGGGGGGGGGGGTAGGAAATACACACACACAAATTACAATTCATGAAGGGCTTCCTCATGGCCTCATAAACATCCTTTTCATTTTCAGTGTGTCTTGTAGACAGATGTATCCTTAACATCGCGTTGGAGATCCCTGTCCTTCCCAAGCAGATAGATTTCTCTTCACAGCTCCTGGGTTAACTACAAATAGAAAATAAATGCACTCTTTAGACATAGTATAGGCTGAGTATTCTTAATCTGGAAATCAGAAATCTGAAACACTTCTGGTCCCAAGCAGTTTAGAAAAGGAATACTCAACCTGTCATCTTATTTCTCAATTCTTCTTATATTAGAATTAAAAATAATAAGTTTGTTTCCAGGAAATTAACTTGTTACATAAGTAGAAAAATACCAGATGATTACAGAGCTGCCAGTACGCTCTATTGAGGGTTTTGTATTAAAAGTAGCCTACCAAATGAGGAGTCCTCTCTGGAATGAAAATGTGTTTTGCAATTAAATTCATAATAAAAATGGCATTTTAACTTTTGACTTTGAGGTACAAAATGTAAACATGTGTCACTGCAAACCACTGAAATACAGAGCTAATACAAGTCTGTGTGGGTGTGTTCAGGACAGAGGGCTACTCCAAGTTAACTGCGGTAATGAAAATTCCTTAGTGTGAATAATTTTGCTGTTAGAAAACACAGATTTAGACCTTTGCTGACATTCTAAATTCTTAAGGATTTCTAAATACTGTTCAGGCCATAAAATGCTTGTTTAAGGAGCTGTTGTGCAAGCAAGGGCTGCCCACTGAGTCCTGGAGGCCACTAAAATATCTTCCTTACAAAGGAATCTCACCTCCCACCACACTGCCTAAAGGCCAACCATTAGAAACTAGATTAATGCATTGTATCAGTGGGGTTCTCCAGGTTAAAATGTACCTTTCTTGGTAGAGGTACCAACCAGATCAGCCAGTGGTATACCTTGCCTTGAGCTTATTTTCAGATTCCTAGGCAACCCTGAAGATGCATGTTGGGAGGGGAGAGAGCTCCACTCATAGAATCCTGCTTTGGAAGAAGCTGCTGGACATGGGATCTGAGGATGGAGGGCTCTGCTACCTCATCACTGCCTCTGTAAGGGCAAGTAACAACTCTCATAGATCATTTTCTCAGCTATCACATGGAGGTACCCGCAACCTTCACCATGACCCTGAATGTGGTTTAGTGGCAAGAGCGATATTATATCACAGAAGGATGCTGATGGGGAGAGAGGGCCTGCTACAGGAAAAAAGTTAAGGTCCTCTTGGGCCCTTGAGGATTAGCACAGGTGAGAAGGCACCTATAAAGGGCTGATCCCAACTTTGCTTGGATCTACTTCTGGAGGAATCTTAACTCATACTTTTTGACTAAAGATGATGTGTAGCATTTGAGTCTGAAAGTTTCAAAATTGTGAACTAGTTGAGGTTTCAAACCCAGAAGTGTGAGTGCCCTTATGGTATACACAGAAGAAACCATCTGTGTATGTTCTGTTAGAACAATGGGATTCCTTCAAGGATTTAAAGGGCACAAAAGATGTAGGAAAATGCCTATATAAAAAGCACTGAGTATCTATTACATGCAGAGTATTACAAAGAACTTAATGGAGGTTGAAAAATGGACAGAAAAGAAGGAAACAACCCAAAAGTCCATTAACAGATAAATGGATAAACAAAATGTGGTATATTTGTACAATAGAATATTACTTGGCCTTAAAAAAGAAAGAAATTCTAATGCATGCTATCACATGGATAAAATTTGAGGACATTTGTTGTTAGGTGCTGTTTAGTTGGATCTGGCTCATAGTGACCCTCATAGGGTTTTCAACGGCTGATTTTTTTGTTCGGTTTTTGTTTGTTTGTTTTTTGGGATTGCTTCCCCAGTGGATTGCCACTTCCTTCTCCTGGTTTTTACGGTGCTGGCCAGACACAAAAGATGAATGTTTTATGATTACATTTATATGATATACCCAGAATACACACATTTATAGAAACAGTAGAGTAGTGGATGGGCAGGTAGGGGAATGAGGAGTTATATTTTTTAATATGTACAGAATTTCAGCTTGGGATGATGGAAAATCTCTGGACATGGATCATGGTGATGGTTGTATAATAACTCAAATGTACTAAACGCCTCTGAACTCTACACTTAAAAATGGCTAAAATCGTAAACCATGGGTTAGGTATATTTTACTATCTCAACAACAACAACAAAAACCACAAGCAAAGGATGAGCTTAGTTTTTGGCCTCCTTAAAAGAGGAGTGAAGATGAGTACAGCTGCCAGGAGGGTACTGCGGGATCAGAAAAGAGGCCACTGGCCAGAACTCCAGGCATCCCTCAATCTTAGCTGGAGGGAGTAGAACACCTTTGTGATTGAGAATAAAGACTTCCAATCCACTTGGCTAGGCGGTGAGAGTGACAGGCACAAAGCAAAATCTGAATTCAGGACTACAGAATGACTCTTCAAAGGAAGGACACAGCCTCAGGTGCCCCCAGAGTTGGAAATACGTTCATGTTCCCGTTGATGGATACACTCTGGGCATGAGTACAGGTTCCTGCCTCCCACCCAACGACAGCCTTTACCCTCCGAAGCAGGTCTCTGGGTCTTTGGCACTCTCGGTACTGGGTCAAGCACAAAGGATTGAGGTAGAGCCTCCTGGGGACTGCGCCGCACCCTTGGTTCCTGCTCCTTTAGTCCTGGCAACCCCAGCCTCGGGCTCAGGTCGCTCCTGGAGCGCACAAACCTACTTGGATAAAAGGCTGAAACCTGCAGCCAAGAAAACGCCTCTGAGCCGGTCCAGTCCCAAGTGCACCTTGAGAGACTCCTGGTAGGTGGCCGGCCACACTCACCAAACATCCGCTGCTTCCAAAGTTCTTGGCCCTGGGCAGTGGCCCCGGGCTCCAGGGCAGATGGGAGGGCCAGCATGACATCGTGCGGCCGCCAGGGGGCAGATTTTCCCCGCACAGGCACCACAGCGACCCGCCACCCACCACTTTCCGAGTCCACGAGAGCAGGGTGTTGGAAGCGGAGGTTGTCCAGTCGCTTCCCCACCCACCCCTAGGAAAGGGGTCTGTCCCCGCACCAGGTTGAGGGGGCGTGGTGATTTCCTAGCAGCCGGCGAAAGCCGGGAGCGCTTTAGGGACTAAGCTCCAGAGTGGGGGACTAGCGGGACGGAAAGGGGTCCACTGGAGAGAAGAAAAGCCAGGGCTTTGGCTCTCTGGTAATTTCACGAGAGCGGAGCGAAAGGTCGCATACAAATGGATAGCGTAACTAAAGCAAACAAAACAAACGGAACGCCCAATAGAGGGGCTTTAGAAAAGCTTACCCAAATCTCTGTTAACATTTTCCATCCCCGCAGCGGTCCCTCGGGGTTGATCTTCGGCTCTGACCTTCAGTAAATGCCCACATTTTCCCCTGAGTGACCAGAAGGTAATTTGCCACTCTTTTCAAAGGAAGAGCCCTTTAACCCTTTGGGGAGGGACCTGCGGACAAAGTTACAAACAGAACACAGTCTATTCCCCTCGCACTTCTTGAGCAGACAAGTTCAGGGCATGGAAATCCTGAACAGAATGACAGCTGTAACGTATCATCTAAAGTAATTAACGGTCTGCAAACAAATTCTTCCTCGATTTCATCTTTAAATTCTTTGCCACACACCAACCTTCAGTGCTTCGAAAATCACAGTGTTTATTTAGATACTAAGTATTTATAAAGATTAAACTTTTTGATGTAAAATTGAATTCCTTAGTAAGGACTCCTGTCTACATCAACAAAGCAATGCGATGCCTGATTAATACTGTTGATTAATGCTGGCTCAGGTTAATGCGAAGCCCATTACAATAATTAAGTGCTTCAGCCATATATCAAACGACAGCCAATGATAAATAATTTATTTAGAACTTTGAGACATTCTCATAGATCTTTCAAGGATCTGTAATAGACTTTTGGGATCATTTGTAAGTGCAACTGGTGGTAGCCATAATGAGGGACAAAAACCTGATTTTAAAAGAAGTCTTGGATGGGAGGATAGTTTATTTTTGAGACTGTGATTGATAACAGTTGTAACCAGTCGTTTCAAAACGTGAAAAATATTTGGTCAATAAAATGACATACACAAGGGTAGGTAGTGATTGGTGGTCATTTTAATCAGAAAGTTAAACTTTTAAGTCAAAATCCCCTCTTTTAAATAGCAGCATTTCAGGAAATGCAAAAATCCAGAAGTATGGCTATGGAAGGTGAATTCCACAAGCTATTATGATTTTCCACTTGCCAAAATAATTTTGTTGCTGATAAAGGTATGTATCTTTAAAATAGAATATTTGAATTTACTTCCACTATCTTGTCATCTGAAAAAGAAAAAAACTATTTGGATAGAATTTGAAGCTTACATTAAAATTTTTCGTTTCTTTTCACCAGAGGGTATTAGAAATATTGGATAATGGATTCCAAAAGCAATCTTTAAAAGTTGGTCTTAAAGTTCTTATGCATTGCTGTTGGTTCTGTTATTGAACCTGCTTAAGGAGAAATGTGTTTATGTTACAGAAATTTAAGTATATTGAGATTGCTGTGAAATGCTGGTTAGAATGATCCCTTTACTAAGAACTATACAGTCCCTTTGCCCAGTATGACAGCATTTTTAGTCTTTCCTAGGTGCAATTTTTGTGTTTGTTCACTATAATTTTCTACTTCTTTTCCGCGTCCAATTATTACTTCCTTTATTCCCATGGAATTTTCGAGACCCTTTCATTAGAATGGCTTAACATTGCTATCAAATATCTATGGGATTCAATTCTAGATAAATGACTAACAAACTAGCCTAATCGCATTTTCATTTACCGATAGTAGAAAACAAACGTCTTTGAAGAAGAACCGAAAGGAATGGGTTTAAAGGTCAACAATTATTATTCGTACTTAAACTGGGAGTTTATCAGATTCGATGGGGAGCTTCGAGTCCAATTTAAGGGAGCTGGGGATACCCCAACGCTCGGGTCCCAGGCGTTCCAGGGACCACCTCAGAAGACAGGATAGTTATCTTCCGTCGGAACGGGGCTCCTTCAGGCCGGTGAGTGGTCAAACCATAGGGTCACAGGAACGCTTGAGGTTATGGCTTCGGGCTGAGAAACAAGCTGGAAACTCCAACCCGTGCAACGGTCCCGGTGCAGCGCACCGCAGATTTCAAGTTATTAGCTCCTTTGGCAAGAAATCTTGGGCCCCCCTCTCCTTCCTACCCTCGTCAGCGGCTGCCCAGTCCTGCGGGTGAACTTTCTCTCCCGAGCAGAGCAGATTTCCTCCGCTTTCTTTCCCTTCCCTGGGCCGCGCTCTGACGCGCACACCATGTGACAGGCCCCCTTCTGCTATAAGCCGAGGAGAGGCCCGCCCCCTTCTGGACTCAGCCCCGGCCTCACAGAGCTCGGTTTCCAGACTCTCACGCGTCCCGCGTCCTTCTGGGCGCCCGACACTCTGACTCGCCCACCAGGGATCAGCCACCCCCTCCTCCACTGACCCGGCGAGAGGCGCTTGGAGAGGATAAGGTCACGTCCCCTGCGCCGGCCAGGTGCGCCGAGAGCGCAGGGAGCCCCGCAACCGCGCGGCCACCGCGGCGGCACCGGAGTTGCAAAGTAGCAGCGCGACGCACCGCGGCGGCCCCGGAGCAGACCCCGGCGCGGCGCACCCCGCCCTCCCCCCCCCAAGCGTGGCGCCCCCGGGCCGGCCTCTCGGCCCGGGACCGGGGCTGCGGGGCCGAGGGAGCCCGGCGTCCGGCGCCCCTATGCGCCGCACCGCCGCCGACGCGCCACAGCTATGACCCTGAGCACGGAGATGTCCGATGCCTCCGGCCTCGCGGAGGAGACCGACATCGACGTGGTTGGGGAGGGCGAGGACGAGGACGACGAGGAAGAGGACGACGACGAAGGTGGCGGCGGCGGGGCCCGGCTGGCGGTCCCCGCACGGCGGCGGCGGCGGCGCTTCTACGCAGGGGAGGACGAGCTGGAGGATTTGGAGGACGACGACGACGATGATGACATCCTGCTGGCCCCGCGCTCAGGCGGCTCCCCGGCGGCCCCGGGCCCGGCCCCGGCAGCGGCGGCGGGGGCCGGCGGGGGCGGCGGCGCGGGCGCGGGCGGCGGGGTCGGCGGTGCGGGAGGCGGAGGCGCAGGCGGCGGCGCCAAGAACCCGCTGGTGAAACCGCCGTACTCGTACATCGCGCTTATCACCATGGCCATCCTGCAAAGCCCCAAGAAGCGGCTGACGCTGAGCGAGATCTGCGAGTTCATCAGCGGCCGCTTCCCCTACTACCGGGAGAAGTTCCCCGCCTGGCAGAACAGCATCCGCCACAATCTCTCGCTCAACGACTGCTTCGTGAAGATCCCCCGCGAGCCGGGCAACCCGGGCAAGGGCAACTACTGGACGCTGGACCCCGAGTCCGCCGACATGTTCGACAACGGCAGCTTCCTGCGGCGCCGCAAGCGCTTCAAGCGCCAGCCGCTGCTCCCGCCCAACGCCGCGGCCGCAGAGTCGCTGCTGCTACGCAGCGCGGGCGGCGCGCCCGGCGCAGGGGACCCGGCGGCCCCCGCCGCGCTCTTCCCGCCCGCGCCGCCGCCGCCCCCGCACGCCTACGGCTACGGCCCCTACGGCTGTGGCTACGGCCTGCAGCTGCCGCCCTACGCGCCGCCCTCCGCGCTCTTCGCCGCCGCCGCCGCCGCCGCGGCCGCCGCCTTCCACCCGCACTCGCCCGCGCCTCCCCCGCCGCCGCACGGCGCGGCCGCTGAGCTGGCCCGGACCGCCTTCGGCTACCGGCCGCACCCGCTCGGCGCCGCCCTGCCCGGCGCGCTGCAGGCCTCGGCCGGCAAGGCGGGCGGCGCGGGCGCCTCGGCGCTGGCGCGCTCGCCCTTCTCCATCGAGAGCATCATCGGCGGGAGCCTGGGCCCCGCCGCAGCCGCCGCCGCTGCCGCGCAGGCCGCCGCAGCCGCGCAGGCCTCGCCCTCGGCCTCGCCCGCCACGGCGCCGTCCGCGTCCGGACCCAGCGGCGGCTGCGGGGCGCAGGCGGCTGTGGGCCCCGCTGCGGCGCTCACGCGCTCCCTCGTGGCCGCCGCAGCCGCAGCCGCCTCCTCCGTCTCCTCGTCGGCCGCCCTGGGGACTCTGCATCAAGGGACCGCCCTGTCCAGTGTTGAGAACTTTACTGCTAGGATTTCAAATTGTTAATAACGCTATGTTAGCGCGCTTGAGAAAAGAAAAGGTAGGAATTCCTGCTCCTTTTTTTTTTTTTTCCTTCCCATCTTGGTGGTTTGGTGTTTTGTTCGGTCATCCCGGCCCCTCCCTACCTCGCGCGCCCATTTTTCAGCGCTTCGGATTCTCGGACGAGACTGTCTTGGGCAACAGCTCCCGCAGGCTTCTCGGTTCTTCGGGTCCCTCTGTTTATGCAAAATCGCCCTAAGCTGCAGCTCGGGACCCGGGCTGGGGAGGAAGAGGGTGCTGGTGGGGATTCGCCCGGTCTAGGCATTTAAGGGCTTTCTAGACTTTTGGCAAACTGAAAGAAGAAAAAAAAACTAAGCTTTTTTGGAGGTGTAGAGGTTCTCAGGTCCAGGCGTTTAAAAAAATCAGTAACGTTCAAATGAAGAATAATACAAACCAGTAAAGGTCTTGAAGAATGCCTTTTATTTGAGGACACTTGTCTGGTGTACTTTTTCATGAAAAGGAAAAGATGATTAACATGTTTACACAAGAAACAAAGGTCAAAATTATCATTTCTTATTTTAACCTGTGTTTTGTATCATAATAGACATGCAGAATTTTTATTTTGTACTTACTGCATATTCTTTACAAGGAGTATTGTAAATTTTACTGGCAATTATTGTTGTACTATTCTAATGTAAGATTTTTACACTTTTTCAGAAATAAAATGCTTAATTTTCAAAGAAAAGCCACCAAAGCAATTGGCTTCAGTTGTCCCCTTCTTAGTTTATTTTCTTTTCTGTTAAAATGTTGCTCTGTGGGATAAGTAGGAACTCAGTACAGAATAGCCTGAATTATTTTCAAAGAGAACTTAACAAAAGCATCATGCCATACTTTCTCAAACTTCTGAATTCGAAACCATTGTACATTAGAACTTAAGTGACTACAAATTAGTTATTTTTATATGCATTTCTAAATCCTATTCTATCTTAAAGACCATTGAAGCATTTCAAAATTGAAGTTATGGTTACTCGAGGTGATTTTATAGGAATTTAATGTTTTTGTTTTTGAGCTTCCCACATTATTTAATTTCCACTCAGTTTTCAGCACAATATTGTGTATATGTGCAAAAATGCTACAACATATTGTGATGGAAGCAGCACAAGCAAATGGCAGTTTCTGGTTTAAATTTTTAATAGAAGAAAATAATAGATATGATCAGATCATCAGTATAAAGCTTTAAAGTCCTGAATAAGCAAATATTTGCATATATAAAATAAATTGCACTTGAAAGTTCTAGTATTCAAAGCTACTATTTTTTCGATGAAAAGGATTCCAGTAATTACAAAAGGAGATATATGCATGCACATATATTCTTTTTTAAAGGCAAGCTCATTGAAATTCTAGTTTAAGTGAATAAGAGAAATCTTCAACTTTGGGGCAGTATATGCTTTAAAGAATTAAAAATGAAATGCATCAGGTGTTTATTGAACTCATTTGGATGATTTAGGATTTTTTTCAAATTCTAATTCTTTCATTTACTACTCATTAAATTACTGCATGTAATTTCTAGTTTTTTGACAAATCTGAGACTAGTTTTGAGAACAGGTGTTATTTCGAGCTCTAAATAAAACCAAGGCAAATGTAATACATAATTTGAAAGCCTAATATAAATGATTTGCAGTGTACATTAAATCTGTTTATTCAGTTTCTTTAAAATGTGTAAACAGCTATGTATGTGAAGAGCTGCAGATTTAGCTTACTAAACTAATGAAGTTTGCATTATATATAGACCAGTATTGTTCAATTATACTTTTGATGCTTTGTCATCTATTTGAGGGAGGAAGAGACTCACTCTTAACAGCCTCAAAATGAAGGTTTTTTGTAGGCGATGTTTGGAAGAAGTTAAATAAGAGGTTAGAGTAAACATACCCTCAAACTTGCCACTAAATATATAGCTACAAATTGAAATACCATTGGGCCAAACTTTTAAATGCAAAATTTCCTTATGCCAAAGCCTAGCTGAGACGGGAGACATTGGATGCTTCGAGAACGACTGGATCCTATGCGCCAGGGGTGCCGTGGCGTTAACAGGGGGAATCCAAACAGCGCAGACAGTCCTGGCGCTCCCTGTAGTCTTCTGTAACGCACAGACCTGTAATTTAGATCTGAAAATAATTAGGAAAAGAGCCAAGAACAAAAGCGTTTGCATATATCTGTATTTCTTGCTCGAGGCATGGATGCTCCAAAGCAGGGAAACTCGGCTAAACCTTTTCTCCTTCAGATTCCCACATCTTTAAAAAGTGCAGGGACAAACTCCACCTTCCAGGCCGTGAGCGCACCTCTGAGAATGGCAAGAAACCAGTGACCTAACTCTAGTAGGAGTCCAGTCAGAGGCCGGGCTTCCGCTTCACCCACGCCGGCTGTGTTTGAACAGGTGAAGTGCAGCGAGGTCCTGGACCATAAGAAAATGCCAACCTGGGCCGCCTCAGTCGTGAGAGTTGCGACCGGCCGGTTCACCTACCCACCCTCCGGGGTAGGGGCTTGCCAACGGCTTTGCTGACCCTGCGGCCCTGCTGGGCGCGCTGAGGACTGGCGGATGCTAGAGCCAGTGAGGTATGGATGTGAGAGGTGGGGACTGTAGGCTCCTGGGCCAAGGCCTTGGGGTCGGCGAGAGATAGGAGAGGCCCAAGGGCCTGGGCTGTGGGCGGGCGAGCCAGGAGCTCAGGGCGCGCCCACTCAGGCCATGCAGGCGAGCAGGTGCTGGAACAAAGGCCGCCCGGCCGCCAGGCTACGCAGGCCTTTGATGGGCAAGGACGTCTCCTCACGGGGCTCCTCATTCGCATGCAAATCCAGCGCTGGTCCTCTTTTCTTTGAAGGCAAACAGAAGGATGTTTGTGTGTTTGTAGGGACCAAGCCTGCTTGAACGAGCCTTCCTCAATAGGCAGGGTCTCGAAAAATAAACCAGTTGGACAAACATTGGCCACCAGCTCTCCTCCTCCTAACTACAAAGTGTGGATTTGCTACAACTCATTAACCCGACGCTTTTCTCCCCTTCTTCTTGTTTCTCTACTCATCAAACGCCCCCGTAGAGCCTCGAGACAAATGACCGAAGCCCAGTCGGGAGGGAATTGCAGTTAATAGGGAGAGGGATATATTGGGGCTAATGGTTCAGGCAGCTCCCGGAGAAGGACCACACAAAAAGGAGCCTCTCCATTCAGCCTCTGTTGTGCTGCGGAGATTTAATCTGCGACTAGATTTAGCCAAATGTTATCTATTGCGGGGGTAATGAAGCCCTTATGGATTGAATTGCTCCTTGTACCACACATGGTGTCATGACCTTAGATTGTTTCTTGGTTGATTTCTTTTTTCTCTATAGGGTAATTATTTTATTTCTTTAAAATAGAAAGCTAGTGCTTCTGCTCTACAATGCCTTTCTTCTCGGCCCCATCCCACACATTTAAGAACCACTTCCTTTCTCTTCTCTCTCCTCTCTCTGTCTCTCTCTCTCTCTCTCTCTCTCACACACACACACACACACACACACACACACACCACACACACACCCCAAAAAAGTAAGGGAAAAAACTGAAGGCCTCTTCCGTTTTTCACTTGCCAAAGCTTCTTTATATATTTATATTTATATTTACTTATTCTTGCTTTTCTGTCCCCTACTCAGTGGCCCTTTCTTGCCTAAATTTTCTGTTGACACAACTGGAATTTGGGGTATATTTATTATCTAGACTCTTACAGTGACTGTAGTGAGCATATATCTCAGGAAAAGGCTTCTGCCCTTTGCAGATTTTCTTTCTTATAAACCCACCATGTCTTCCTGTAGCCTGTCGGCTGAGAGAGCTGGGGGAGGTGGTCATTGTGATGGAAGGTGATTATTTTGATGAAACACCAGCCTGTGTCATTTATTAAAGGCTGTCTCAGTCCAGTGGTTGAGGCTGTGCCTGTTTTGTTGTTCTCTCTCTGGGTCCAGTGGCTCTGCTTTCCTTGCTTGAGGGAGGGCCAAGCTTGGAGCAGGTAACAGTGTTATTACAACTGTTGTTGATGGGTAAGGATCTGAACCTACTACCCAAAGCCAGGAATCAAGGACTCGAGGTCATGATTTTAAAATTTTCTGCTGGCTACACATTTTGCTCACACCTGTTTTTATTACTGACGGAGAAAAGTCATTTGGGGGCAACTTACAGGGCATATCAGTGTCAAACTCAGTCCAAACAAAAATCTGCCCAGGAACAGACTTGTCTCTTAGGGCTCCTTCTGGGGACTACACATGCATATAATTGGAGTGCAAGGGGTCCCCCACCCTCCCCAAGAACTGAACTAGACAGGGACAGGCCTGGGGAACAGCATTGTCCACATCCATTTTTGTCTCTGCCAGCTTCCTGGTGGTGGAGCTGAGTCACACATACACATGCATGCACGGACGCTCACTGCCCATCAGCCGCCACTTGCCTTCCTTCTCCCCTATGATTTTGTAATTAGGCATATGTTTTTTGTTGGTAAATGTGTTTGATGTCACAGCCAGTGAAACATGGTGTGTTTATAGGGCCACGAATGTAAATGTGTAAATATGTTTAGTGTAAAATCTGGCCCTTCGACTTTAGCAATAAATATCCTGCCAATTCGGATATGATTACATTTGACAGAAAGATGGAGAATCTGATCATGACCAGCTGCTCAGGGCTGTGTAGGGCTTATACTTTCCCCACTGAACTCACTTTTCAGATAATTTCTTTGCTTGTCACATCTTTCTAATCACATCTTTCCCTTGATGTGATCAGCTTGGGCTCTTTTCTTTTTATTGCAGAACCCTCTGGAGTGCAGAAAACTTCCTGGTTCATTCCTCCAGCTTCTTTACCAGGGGAATCCTAGTCAGTAACAAGCAAAGCACACAAAGAGAAAACAACTGACGTTATCATTGACCCTTTTTTGACTCATGAGTATTCAGGTGTGATAGAATGGCTAAGAAATGAAATGAGGATTATAAATTATGAACTCCTGACCCATACTTATAATTTCCCTTATCATTACCATTAGCATCCTAATTTTAAAAAAACTGTGTTGTTTTGACCCACCGCTCAGGAGGCTGAGGCAGGAAGATCATGAGCTGGAGCCCAACCTGGGCTACATAGTGACATGGACACCGTGTCTCAAAAAACAAACAAAAGTGCTTTGAACTTTGAACTACTCTCTTAAGAGTAAAAATTTTAGGGGAGTATAATATACATACAGAAAAGCTCAGAAATCCCAACAACTTTCACATAGTGAACACACTTGTATAGCTTATGTCAGATCAAGAAGCAGATGTCATCTGCCCTGAAATCTCTTTACATTTATTGCAGCCAATACCTTTACCACACATCATCTATTTAAAAAGATTTTCACTAGCCTTTTTTTTTTTATGGTGGTAATTGAATCCAGGGCCTCATCTGTGTTAGATAGTTGCTACATCCTCAACCCATTAATAGTCTTTTAAAATGACTTTCATTAGTATATTACAATGTGAAATAGGAAAAGAGTTATTATTGACTCCATTTTACAAATAAAGATATCAAGGCTCAAAATAGATTAAATTATTTGCCCAAAGTCATAGCTACTGGGACTTCAGCGTTTAAATCCCATTTTATTTCCATTATGTTACTCTGCCATTTTGTTACCTACTGTCATTGTGATTTATTAAACCCGTGCAGTGATAGAGAAGTTGCCTTAGAGGTCACTGTGTAGAAGAATCATTTATTATACACTTTTATGCATTCTCACAATACCATCTTCCCTACTACTTCCATGAAGAGATACTCCAGCACCTTCTTTTAGACGCATTTGGAATTGACAACTAATTATTTCAGAGGTATTAGCTTCGTCCAACTAGTTCTACACAAGACTCACCTAACATCCTTTTCTCCTTCTTTTCCTGCATAAACAATCTTTGAAGTATTTCATACACACACACACACACACACACACACACACACACACACACAGGTCACAGCTCACTTTTGCACTATTTACCCATTTCCTCTGCTTCTCTTGTGAATTTTTAGTGGTTGAGACCTGCCAGTTTGGAACTTTTTGCTAAAGTGATTAGCAAGTCTTACAATCAGTCTTAAGGACACATTCTTTCCATGTGGAAATAGAAAGCAATGTAAGGAGTCAGATCAACTGATTTAACAGTTAATAAGAAAACACAACATTTTCCTGAGAATATATCCCTTCTTATTTGTTCCTTATACAATTGTATGCGTTCTCACTGTAACCTCTTCCATTCCACTTCTATAGATGTATACTCCAGCATCTTCGTTTATATGCATGGAATTGACAACTAATTATTTCAGAGGCCTCAGCTTCCTCCAACTAGTTCTACATGAGACTTCTCCCCTTCATACACTCTTGAAGACGTTACTGTCTTCTTGAGCTGCTGTATTTAATGTGGTTTAGTTGGTCCTTTTAATCCTTGTACAATTAATCTACTATACAGGATGCTCCCTCGTTTTAATCCCACCTGGAGCTTCTACTTGCCAGAGTTCTCCCTAAAGTGCTTCTGGGAAAATTCTAAACTATCTGCTAGTTTATCCTTGCCCATTACTAGCAGAAACCTCAAGGAAGGCCAGTTTCGTTAGGCAGGGGCTGAAGTCACAGCTTTATCCCTGAAAGAAGACTTCCAGGAACTAGGGGTATATCTAAGTAATGGAGTGCTTGCTTGGCAGGTACAATGCCCTGGGTTTGATCACTAGCAACACACACACACACACACACACACACACACACACGCTCACCCACATGCGTGTGTAGAACCACACATTTTGATTTTTTTAGAGAAAATGTGTTTTTTAACCAGAACCTTTTAAAAACTTCTAGACTTTGAAAGACAACAAAAATCAATTCCCAAAAGAAAAAGCCAATTAATATTAGCAGGTTTATCTGCTAATCTGGAAAGGCCTAATTCTGAATTTGCAATTAGGAAAAGGTTTAAAGGGGTATTTTTTCTATTGGAAGTAAGAGTGACTTTATTTTCCAAAATAGGTGTTTCCTTGTGTATAGGATACTAATACAAGGAGCTATATCTAGTCTATTAAGCTGAAGGCAAGCTCTATGGAATGTGTCCTAGGTCCAGAAAATTCAGAGAGCATCAGGAAAGGAGGATGGAGTTGGAGAATGAATCTGAGGCCTGGGTCACACTGCTCCAGAGGGAGCCAGCACAGACCAAGAATTCTCTCTTATTTGTAACTATTGATCAATAACAGACTGGCAAAGAAAAAGAGAAGATTGAGGGCAGAGATTTTGGCAGAGTGTCTCTACACACTTGCCTAGCAATTTCCATTAAAATAGCAAGAAGGCACATATTTTCAGCAATAAAAAGAAGTGTCATATCTTCTGAAAAGTCTACACGAAAAGACTTTTATGAGGGAAAAATAACTTGGTTCTCTATCTCTATTTTTGCTTATTTTATACAGACTTTTGTGTACACGAAAGTGGCTGTGCAAGATTATGTTCCATTAAATAATTGACTACAGAGAGGGAAAAAAAATCACAAGCCAAACAATCTCCAAAGCCTGCAAGAGAAGAAGAGTAGACTGAAATAAAATGTTAGGTCAGTTTTCACCCTCATTTATAGTTTTTCTTTCCTTTCTTCTTTCTCTTCTCTTGGAATTTATTTTTTTGATGGAGCAAACAGCTTGTGACAATCAAATAATATAATTTGTGTGAAAATGTTTTGGAAAACATAAGACATATTAATGTAAAGAATTATGATCCCTGTGTGGCTTCTTCCTACATCCTTACTCATGCAGGAAAAAGAAAAGAAAAAAACAGAAAACTTTCTAAATTTGGAATATAGTTAAATCTTTAAATTAGTTAGGGAAACATTTGGACATATAAAAACCCATCCTTCTTAAAAATTCTCACCCCTATCTATGAAATAAGGTATTACTTAGTCCTTTCTAGAAAAGCAGGGATAAGAGAGGTGGCATTGTATTTTCTCTTACTTCAGCCAGATGTGTATTTGGGCTGATAACGTTCTTGCCCCTTGGAAGATAAACAAACCAATGGTGTTTTAAATCCATTCTCCTAGTCTCTTGCTCTATTTCTTTCCTCTACTTACTTATCTACTGATCATCGCTTTAACCCCTAAGCTTTGAAAAGTGGGATTAGTCTGCACTGTTTATTGAGCATCTGCTATATTGCAAATCCCTTTATTCCCCTTTTAAGTATAGGAAACAAATTAAAGAATTCCTGCCACCAAGCTGCCTCTAATAAGCATGCGTTCAGGGAACAAGAGGAGCAAGCCATTTTAGCAGGACACAATGGGATGGAGAAATGGTTAGAAAGGTAATTTTTTAAATTCTCCATTTAAAAACATTTTCCCAATACCAAAAATTTCTCAAGGATGTAACTAAACCTACAATACCTTCTTGACTCTCTTTCTGGTGTGGCCAATTTAGTCATAAAATGCCTAAAACATCTAATTGCAGGGGGGGATGGTATGGTGGTAACTCAAAAGTCCTTCAAGCACAGAACTATGAATTTGTGTTTCCTCACATGTTCTTAAGGCTTTTTCTAACAGATCACTTTGTGTCCCAAGCTGCCAATTCTTCTCTGGGTAGAAATAAGAAGAGTGGTGTGTTATTATTATTATTTGTTGTTGTTAGGTGCTGTCGAGTCGGTATCCGACTCATAGCGACCCTCTGTACAACAGGGAAAAAACTATTGTCAGTGTTTCTCTGCTGTTCGTAGGGTTTTCAATGGCAGATTGATTTTTGGGAGGGGGTTGCCTTGTCCTTCTCCCAAGTCTACAGCTTCTGGTGTTCCCAGGCGGTCTCCCATCCAGGTACTAACCAGGCCTGACCCTGCTTAGCTTCTGAGATCTGATGGGATCGGATGCCACAGGGCTACAGCTGCAGGCGTGTTATTATTAGGCTGTCTCATACTACTGTGAACTGAGACTATGACCTGCACCGAATGAGTTTACATTCACACAGATTTGTGAAGAGTTGTATATGGAGACACAATTGTAAAATTCTAGGGCAATTTTTCCATGCTTCAGTATTATATTACAAATCAAATTTTTAAAAGAAGGCAGGATATATTTCTCTTCCATTATTTTATAAACCTTTGAATAAAATAGTTCCACTTGAAGAAATTGCAATATACAATTTGAAAACTCAGAGGATTCAGGTTTTGGACCACTGAAGGTGCAAAGGCACCCAAGAGGTGTTTAGTTTTCTGTTTTGTTTTAATTCAATTCAAGCATTAACCTCACCTCTAAAGTTGTCATCACCAAGGAACTTAGCTCAAATTACTAAGTTTGGGTCTTGTTTTCTTTTTTAAAAGTAACCAGGGGTACAGAGGACAAAAATAATATGCTAAGGCCTCTGTGCAGCTTTTCTGTTTAAGGAATTTAGTATTTCTTTGCCTTCCTCCTTCCATTTCCCTCGCCACCCCTCCACCCCCATCTGCATACATAGCAGGACTCCAGAAAACCATCTCCTACAGGTCTTTAGAATTATGTGGGGTGGGATCCTTTATTTTAGGGAGTTGGTGGGTGCGGGTTGTTATTGTAACTCTATTCTGTAACTAAAGCTCTGGCATGTAATAAATCTCTCCCCAAAGACTTTTTTGGATCTTTGATTTGAAAAATCTGATTCCTTTTGTGGAAACAGTTGACAGGAACCTAAAAGGATTAGTTGCATTCCACACAGGATAATTTTTACTGGCAACATTTTGAAACGATTTGGTTCCGTTCAGTCCTTAAACAATGTCCAGAAAAATGATCTAACGGACACTTGTATTGTTTTCCTTTGTATGTGAATCCACTTGCCGCTTGTGCCAACTCCTAGATAGGGTTTTGACAGCGTTTTGCTCCCAAGCAGTGCACGGAATTAATTCCTGATCATCCTTTCTACTTGGTTTGTTACCGTCTACGGCCAGGGGCCCTTCAGGGTTTCCCGAACGTCAGCCCTTGAAATGAAAAGGGAATGGGTGGTTTGTGGCGCCGCTGTCGCCGGGGGCGCAGAGACCCGCTCCTAGATCTCCAAGGGCTGCAAGCCGGCGGCGCACAGGCCGGGCCGGTGGTCGCCAGGAGCCCCCGGGCGTAGACCTTACAGGGGAGAACAGGCAGCGCGTCCCCCACCCCACCGTCCAACATTTCCTCGGCGCTCCAGCCACCAGAATGCGAGGTGGGAAAGGAGAGAAGGCAGGAAGGGAGGGGATTTTGGTTCTCTCTCTTTCTCTGCCCGTTCCCCAAACCTCCAAACAAAAAATCCCGAGAGCGCCCAGCCTTCTCCTACAGACGGCAGCCGTGCTGCCGCGAGCGGCTTCGGGCTGCTGCGCTCCCGCCCCGGTCCCCGGCCCTCTCCACTGTTTATTTTGTTGTCAGCGGACTTATCAAGATGTTAGTTTGCTGGAGGTTCTGACCTGCCTGGGCGCTGTGGCTGCTCGGCCCGGGCTTTCCCCTCTTGTTTTTACACCTGCACAAACTCCACCGCACTCCCCTGCCTGATTTATAGCCCAATTAAAGGTTCAGTCTCCAAGCCACCCGGGCAGCTCCCGTCCCCGCCTCCCGCGGGCCGCAGCGAGCGCAGGAATGCGCGGGGCCCGGGAGTGCCGCGCCCGACGACCCGGAGCCGCGGTGGGGACAGGCCCGCGCCGGGAAGAGGGCGCAAAGACTACAAAGACGCACCCCCGCCCCCAGCCGCGCACGGCAAGGCCCAGGCCCGATCCCACAGTGATTTCCTTCTGGGGGTTCGGCTTTACTGGTGTGAGGCGCTGCCCGGGCGCGAGGCGCGGGGAGCTGCCACGTGGCGTGGGCACGCGTGGACCTGCAGCCCGCGTCCCTGCCGCGTCCCCGCACGTTTTCCGCGTGGGGAAGGCGCGGCCGCGGGGTGGAGAGGCGCGGGGAGGGACGGAGGGCCGCACGCGTGGGTGGCGGCCCTTGCTTCCCGCCTCGCTCGGCGAAGGCGCGAGATCGCGGCCTGGAGACTCCGGGGAGAAGCGGTCGGTCCCCGCTGCCGGCCCCAGCTGTGGGCGGGAGGCGCGGGGTCAAAGACCGCCCAGCCGGCCACCGGACCGGGCGCGGGCGGGCGGGCTTCGGCTCCAGCCTCCTTTTTTGCGGCCTTTTCTTTCGGGAGAGTGAATAAGCGGCAACCCAGCCGAGATTGGCAGCATTGAGCATCCTCCTAACCCCACTCTGTCTTCTTTCCATTTATCAATCCACCTTTCTAATTAGACTAATTAGGAGCGCTGTGGAGTGTCGCTAGGCCCAAGGACTGAACCGCTTAGGGGTTGTGAAAAGAGCCCTGAATGGTCACGCTGGGGGCCGGGCGGGGGCCTTTGGGACTCATTCAGCACAGAGTAACAGTGGCTACTTTTATCCCTCGCCATTCAAAAGAGGCTCGATTAAAACGTTTGGGAACTAATGCCACCCTGCATCCCATCTCTAATTAGAGGAGCCCGGGGCGATAGCTAGAGCGCCCAGGACTCCGCAGACACTAGTCCTGCGTGCCACTGCTTTCCGCCCTTTCAGCGCAGCCGGTTTCCTTTCCCAAGACAAAAGTCTGCCACTTCCCACCTGTTGCCCAGTCCTCACTTTCCCACCCATCCAGGACCCTTCATCCCCAACCTAAGCGGAAGGCACAGTCAACCACGTTAGAGCGCCCAGCAAGCCAGATGTTGGGGGCATCAGAGTGGAAAAAAGGCGCCTACTTTCCACTTCATGTCTTAAAAAGCATCCTTTTGCCTTAGGTCCATTATTTTCCTCTGTATAGTCTTTCTCCATATTTCTCACATTCAGTACCACATAGCTTCTCCTCCCCGCCCCCCCCCACTGTCTTTTAATGTGAAACTTCCAAGGTAAAGCATTGGGAATGAGAAGAAAGTGGGTCACATGCCATCCCGGTCCACTACCTTGGTCGTAGGAATTCCTCGCTTGCATAAATAATTTGTACTTTTTGCCACCAGTCTCTTCTTTTTAGAAAATGTGTGCTAAGCATATACTATGTAGAGAGAATCTTACTATACTCCTTAGCCTTCTTCCTTTCCTCTTAGCCCATCCTTAAGTATATTTTAAGGAGTCAAACTTGACTTAATTCCATAGGTAAGATGGTGATTCTCTCCCTAGTTTTATTCGTAGATATAGCTTTCTTTATGTGTCTCATAGTTTAGAAGGAAGGATCTCAGGTACAAGATATTATGGAAGCAAAAGAGAGAAATGAGAAATAGCAGACATATTGCAAACTACAGATTTTGTATGGGGGAGAGTTTGTTCCTTTTGTTGATGAGAAGGTGAAACCTGATATTTTTACAAAATTTTGAAATACACTTTACCCTAAAAGAAAGGTGACTAAGAGGATTTGGTTTTTTCCTTTCTATTACTCACTCTTTCTTCTTAATCTTTCTTTTTGGGAAAAGAGCCAGATGTGCAAAGAAGTATCATCAGGTCACTGTTCTTGATCATGTTAATTTAGAAAATGGAACCTCAGTTAAAAGATGCTATTAACTAAAATGTCAACCCACAGCATGCAAAATTCCTTGGATCCAAACTTCAAAAAAAAAAAAAAAAGGAATGAAAGATGTCATGTGAGTGAAAGGAACCATGGAATTTTTAAAGGACTAAACTGATCTTAATAGAGTTTTATTGCTTCCACACCCTACTTCACAATATTTTAATTTAACCGTTACAATATGCATGACATTGGAACATAAATCTAACTAGTTAAGAAACTGGGAGGAGCAAAGGAGACGAAAGAAATGAGAAAAGTGACCCATTTGCATTGGAGAAAATGACAATTTGCAAAATTTTCAAATTCCTGTAAACTTTGAGATGAAAACCCCCAAATCTGTGCAGCCTCCGATTTTTATCACCAAACCTCTTATTTTAACATTTCAGATGTTAATTTAAATTTTAATTAAGGAATGATATACATACAGTAAGGGCTGGGATTTAGCTCAGTTGGTAGAGCGCCACTCTGCAGTCCCTAAGGTCCCGAGTTCGATTCCCAGCACTGCAAAAATGGGAGAAGGACATGGCAACCCACTCCCAAGGCAATCCCGAAACAATCTGCCACTGAAAACCCTATGAGGGTTGCTATGAGTTGGACACAACTCCAGGACACCTAACAACAACAACAACATACATAAAGTGTCCAACTCCTAAGTCTACAGATTGGTGAATATGTACCTATGTAACCAGCTTTTAGATCAACTTATACAATATTTTAAGCACCCCAGAAAACTTCTCCATGCCACTTTCTAATAAATATTACCCAACCACTATTCTCATTTCTATCACCACAGATAAGATTTTCATGTTCTTGAACTTCATATAAAGGGAATCATTCAGTATGTATGTAGTCTGTTTGGCTTCTTTTGCTTAACAGTTATGTTTGTGAGATTCATCAGTTGAAATTCCTATTTATAAATTAATATAAATGGTAAATCATTTATAAAGGTAAATAATGAGAGGCAAACACTGGAAAGCCTTAGTTAGGAATTTTTTTTAAAAGCCTCTCCCCATAAAGCTTTAGTTAGGAATTAAAAAAAAAAATTCCTCTCCTCATAAAACCCCAGCATTTCATTTCAGCCAGAAAGGTAATTTATGATTACAGTAAATAAATAAAAGGAAATTACCATATTTACCCGTAGTAACTGTGAGTGATATCATTTTCAAGTTGCAAGTGTGGGTAAATGTTAGGAAAGCCGAAGCCACAAGATGCTTTTGTAATTGGATTCTATTTCCTACTTGTCATTTCATCCCCTAAGACTAGTAGTAAGTACTTTGGGCCTCTTCACAAAGAATGGCATGAACTTGAGGGGGGAAGTAAATTGCATCGAGTTTGTTCTATATCAGACGTGTAAGTACTTAAGGCAACAGCTTGTCAAGTGTGCTTTGAGTTCTGCTTGAAAGTAAAGTATTCATTTTGCCACTAACATAGCAGTACTTTATCCCATCTGTGGGTCACCCCATAGACCAGTTAACTTCTAACAGAGTAAAAGCTCAGTAAACCTACAGAATTATGATTGTCTTTCTCACTCCCTGCATCTCTAGCAATCTACCCACAAAGCCAGCCCTTTCATGAATTCACGCTGTGGATGACCAACCAGAGGTATCCAGCAAAGCCTGTTGTAAGTCCTCTCTCCTTTTAATAGACACAAGAGAATACAGCCAGTAGGACCTTTTCCCCCCAGGAAGTACAGCACTTTTTGGATATGTATGTTTACGCCATGGGAGAAATGATGAGACCAGATGGAAGAGCCTGAAATATGTTTGGGGTTGCTTATACTGGGCATTGGTAAATTCAAAGTTGGGAGCACGCCATTTTATATTCTTGAATCTAAAAATTGACATAAATATAAAATGAGGCTTGGAGTTCACACTAGGGAAGGCAATATGAAAATAAAAGTCAACCCCACTGAGTTACCATAGCACCAGCAAAATAAATTGAATCATTTATTTCGGAAAACAATGAAAAGAACTATACATATATTAGGATAAATAAAAAATAACAACAGTACCAAATATTGCCAAGGATGCAGAGAAGGGGATTTCTCATACATTACTGGTGTGAAAGTAAAGTGGCATAGTCATTCTGGAAGATAGTTTGTCAGTTACTTTTTATCATAGAGTCCAGCAATTGTACTCTAGGCTCTCTATCCCAGAGAAATAAAAACATGTTCACAGAAAAAGCTATACACAAATTCCACAGCAGCTTTATTTGTAACAGAAAAGAAGAGGAAGGAAGGAAAGGAAAGGAAGAGAAGAGAAAATGAAAGAAAAACAAGAAAGCCACATGTCCTTCAATGGACAAGACTATGGGATATTCATCCAAAGGAATACTAAGCAATAAAATGGAATAAACTATGGGTGTGTGTGTGACAAACTGGAGGTCAAAGACATTATGCTTAGTGAAAAAGGTCAACCCCAAAAGCTTACATACTGCATGATTCCATTTATATAACATTCTTGAAAAGACAAAACTACATAAATGAGGACAGATTTGTGTTTGCCAAGGGACAGGGACAGAGGGGAGAGGTGTGAGTATGAAAGTAGCAGGAGGGAGTTCCTTTGTAGCAATGGAAGAGTTTTTACCTTGATCATTGTGGTTTTTACATGAATGTATACATGGAATAAAATTGTGAAGAGCTGTTCTTTCTCTCTCTTTCTCTCTCTCTCTCTCTCTCTTTCTCTCTCTCAACTTGCTAGGTTTGAATGTATCCCCCCAAATGCGTGCATTGAAAACTTCACTCCCTAAGCAAGTGTTGGGAGGTGGAGCCTAACAGTAGAGCCCTCATGAATAGATTAATGTCACAACCAAAAGGGCTTGTGGGCGTGGCTTGGCTCCTTTCCACTCTTTTGCCCTGTGAGAACAGAGATTTGTCTTTTTGCCCTTCTGATTTCTACCATATGAGAATGCAGCAAGAAGGCCTCACTATATGCAGTCACCTTGATCTTGTACTTTCCAGCCTCTGGAACTGTGAGCAATAAATTTCAGATCTTTATAAATTACCAAATCTCAAATATCCTATTATAGCAGCACACAATGCACTAACCTTCCCCCCACCCAAGGAATGCATATAAAAACTGGCAAAAATTGAATAAGGCCAGTAATCTACTTAATAGGGCAATATGAACATCCATCTCCTAGTTTTGTTATTGTACTACAGTTATGTAAGATGACACCAGTGGAGAAAGCTGGGTGAAGAGTGAATGGAACTCTACATACTATGTTAGCAAATTTCTAGGCATCTATAATTACTTCAAAGGAAAAAGAAAAAGATCCTTTAGCCAGTGTCTCATTAATAAAACTTTCTGCTGATAAGATTTTTCATTAGTTGAATTTTCATAATTAAGGGCAATTAATTTAGCTCTGTCTTTGCAGCAGATATTTTATAAGCAATGTTCATTGTTGTCAGGTGCTGTTGAGTCATATCTAACTCATAGTGACCCTCATAGAGTTTTTGATGGCTGATGGGTTTTCAGGATTGTTTTGGGAGTGGGCTTCCATGTCCTTCTCTCATTTTTGCAGTGCTAGGAATCAAACCCAGGGCCTCTGAAAGCTCAGGGCAGCATTCCACTAACCCTATCCCCAAACAATGTTTAAAGGACTGATAATTCTCAATTGTATTTTTTATTGATAGGCCTAATACTAAAAGCTTTTTGAAGCACACAAAACACTGTTCATTTACTTGAAAGACTTCATTATGTGAGGATAGCTTTAACTTAGCAAATACCTAAGTGTTACTGAAAATCAACTATGGTGAATAGAATAGATGATCAAGTTGGATTAAAACATTTTGGCAAAACTGAAGTGTCCTGGAAAATTTGTCATCTTGTGTGACTTGTGTTCTGGTTACAAAAGAAGAGTTCTCAAAATGTCTTCAGGAATGACAGCATCAATGTTACTGGTCCCAGGGTAAGGCTTAGAAGGAAACATTCATATACATGCATAAGTTCTGATGAAAGTTTAACAAAATTTGCCTCATTTCCAGTCATGCTTTAAAGATGATTCTTGAAAATGTGCATAGCTTCTTTGGGAAATAGTCTCTTAAGCAAGATATAAAGTGTTCAAAGGGTGGTATTTATTAATCTTTTTCTAAGGCAGAACAGTACACATTACCTTAGCTGCTTTATAATTTTGAGCCATTGCAAGTATAATTTTTATTAACTCTAGTCATGGTTTTAGCTCCCTTAACCCCTCTAGGAAAGGTGAATCAACAACTATTACCACTAGTTAAGTAGTTAAAAATCTCTAATGATGAAGAATGTATCTAATTTCCATGCTCAGTAGAAGCACAATTAGGGCACAATTTTTATGCAAATCCTGCCCCCGAGATTGGGTTTGTCTATCTGTAAGTGAACCATGACCTAAGAACAATGTAAATTTCTACTGTAAGCAGCTCAAGTTAAGAATGAATGGATTTCAGACAAGTTTGGGGCTTTGATACCAGTATTTTAGCTATGGCACTTGTTCTTTTCCTTGAATGTTTTATTATTTTATTTCCACTAGGAATTGTGGTGTTCTAAATATTATTAGTGGTTTACCACTTTGGCATACATGTATCCTATTATTTTTGGAGGCATGTGGGGAAAGAGAGTAGCCTCTTTTTTCCATTCATTCATCTACCTGCTCACATAGGTGAGCCTTCTCTGTTTAACGAGGTCAGAAAGGAACACATAGAGTTTAAGAAAGTTGAGCAGAAGTAGATTGTGGGTATCTGGTGCAAAATTGATTAATTAATTAATAGAAAAATCTCTAGTAAGTATTTTAAACTTTTTTAAGTTCTTGATTTGCTTGAAAATAGCTTATTTAAAAAATAAAACAACTTAAAGTACATTACTTTGCTCTATAATCCCTTTAAAGAAATTCTTGAAAAAAATGTGAACACTTCTATTTAAAAGTCAATAAAATACTTGAAAAGTTAATAACAAACTAAACTCACTTCTTCTGAAATGCTATTAAAAATGTCAAAAGTGGGAATTTGTTACCAGATTCTTGAGTCTGTAAACTATTATAGACATAAAGTAGCATGAAGATTGAGAAAAATACAAATAAGGATCACATTAAAATACTTATATTGTAACTAAAATAAATAATCAAGGGAAATTTAAGACTTATACTTGATCTTCCATTCATTCTCTCATTTATTTATTTTGCTTGCATTTAGTGAGCACCTACCGTGTGCCAGGCATGGTGTGAGGGGCTATGGATACAAAGAAAATAAAACATCTACTGAGGGGAGAGAAATATGCTTAATTAAAATATTATATGATATACTTCAATAGAAATATGAACTGATTAGTATAAGATCACAGAGAAAGAACTGACTGTCTGGGAGGGCCAAGGAAGAATTCTCAGAAGACATATTGACTGAGATGAACTTTGAAAAAGGAATAGAAATTAAACACGGAAATAGAATACATAAAAGAATAGCAGCACGAAAGAGTAGGGTACTTCATTGGAATCTCCTCACACTGAGTCAAACAAATGTTTATAAAGTAATCAGTGGATTCTCCCAGTCTGAACACCACAATCTAGAGTTTCTTTGACAGAACCACACTCAATGTGAGGCCTGGGAACAGGATGGTCTGGGTCCCTTCAGTTGAGCATGTGGTTAACTGTTGAAGTATCTTTAGCCCTCCAATCATATTTCTATTACACTGTCTGCTAAGTGGGAAAGTGCTGACATATGGAATTTTTCAAATGAGGAAAAGAGAAGAAGAGAAGAGGTAACTTTGGGGATGGCTCTCTATAACATCTATAACTTGTTCATATATTTGCTCTGATAAAGAGTAGAAGGGGAGAAAAGTATGGATGTAGGCATGTCCCACCTGTATCCTATGGGCCACATGCAGCCCAGGGCAACTAATAATGTGGTCCCACAAAATCAATTAACATCATACGTTTTTAGTGTTTATTTTTTTTGTGACTCCCCTTGTTACATATATGTACTAACTATATTATATAATTTTTGTGGCCCAAGACAAAGCAGCCAAAAGGTTGGACACCCCTGGTATAGAGGATAGACTACTATTTGGGTCCAGCTGGGAAAAGTGAAGACCAGAGTGAGCTGGGCAAGGGAGGAGCAAATTCTGATGATTAGCCCTGATGACACTAAAGCCACACTACCACCTTACTCATCCCCAGATCTTATCCCCAACATCTAACTTCTGGTCCTAGATTTCCAACTGCCAGCTAGACACATCCATATAATAGCCTTAACCATAACGTTCCTGAGATGAGTATCTTTCCCTTCTTGGGAAATTTGCTTCCCTTCTTGGCTGCTTCTATCAATACTAGTACTCCATTTCCCTATTAACCCAGGTTTAACATTTTCAGAGTCATATTTTGCTCTTTCATTGCCTTAATTCTCATGACCACTCACCAAGTCTGGTCAATTTTTCTCCAGAAACTTGTCTTTTCTGTCTTCTTCTCCATTCCCACTGTTATCATCAGATATTACCTATTACTCTGTGCCTGTGACACTGAAACAGTTTTCTCCTCACTGGTCTCCTGATATCAGTCTGATCATTGTCCAAGATATGCTGCAGATTAGTTTTCTAAAAACCTCTTTTTTAATTAAATTTAAATTTTTTTGAGCAGTCTTGCTATGTAATCTAGGCTGATTTACAACCTCATCCTCCTGAATGCTGGGGTTACACACATACACCATCATCCTTGTCCTCCAAAAATCCATTTACCATATCACCCTTCTGCTCAAGAACTGAAGGTGGTTCTCTACTGGTCACATGATGAAGTCTCAATTTCAATATATATATATATATATATTCTAGACCTTTACAACTGGGCCAAACTTATTATCTCAGTACACATTGTAAATGTCCTGCATTCTGTACTATCGATGTTATGGTCCATACCTGTACTTTCTTTTTTCTACTGTCTGAAGTTTTCATTACATAAGACCTAGCTGAGATGTGTACCTTCTTCTGGAATACTGATACTCCATCAATATTATTACTACATAGTTAACATGTAGGGAGTACTCTGGGCTAGGTTCTATGCTAACCATGTTATGTAAGTCACTCATTTATTTCTTACAGACATCCTACAAGGTATATCCCTGTCTTTCAGATGGGAAAAATGAAGATTGAAGAGGCTAAGCAATTTGCTATTGTCCTGTATCTATAGGTGGATTAGGTAGTATTTAAACCTAGACTGACTCCACAGCCTGGTCTCCATTATTCTCATTTGTCCCCAGTGAAGGACTGGTCTCCTCAATCCTTAATACTTTATTATGTGTACCACTTATTTGGCATTAATTCTTTACAACCTCTTATGAAGTGCCCATGTTTACTATGTCCACTATTAAGTATCTACTATATTTCAAGCTAAGCCTGCAGCTGTACCACTGTGGTGGTGACCAATGGTGGTCCATTGGTGACTAATCCCATCAAATCTGGGAAACTAAGCAGGGTCGGGCCTGGTTAGTACTTGGATGAGAGACTGCCTGGGAATACCAGGCTTAGAAGAAAGACCCAGCAACCCACTCCCCAAAAATAATCAGCCATTGAAAACTCTATGAATAGCAAAGAAGCACTAACAATAGTGTTTTGCCTCTTTTACATAGGGTTGCTATGAGTTGGACACCAACTCCAGGGCACCTAACAATAACAACAACATATTTCAAGCTACTTAAAAGTAAGATCATACCTTCTAATTCTTTGTATTTTCACAACTCCTTGTATGTAATTAGTATTCAACAAATATTTTCTGACTACTGAATAATCTCCTCAGTGAGCAATGTAGGTAAAATAATTTGAAGTCGATTGGCTTTGTCTATTTATCAAATGACAAAACTGTAAAGATAAGAAACTGCTCTCACCGTACATCTTAGCCAAGTGGATCTACATTGTCCAGCTAGAACAGTAGGGCTGCAGAAATTCAGACTTCTATTTGTGTAACATTTGTATTGCTATATGAGATGACTATTGATTGGTCTGACTAAAATTCATAAATTAGTATAGATGTATCTATAAACTTCACATACTTGAAATGAGAGAAGACCTCTGGTTATAATTTCTATGGATAAGAATTTTAGAATTACGCATACTTTCTTCATACTTTCATTTTGCTTGGCCTAAAAGTTGATTTGTATTACATGAGCAAAAGTTATGTATGCACACTCACCAATCAATAATTATAAAACAACCATTCCATATATGCCTTGGAGACATTATAGTATTTTAAAGTTCTCTGTACAGTCATGCACCACATAATGATGTTAAGAGTATATGACATGGGCTGGAGATGTTGCTCAGTAACAGCATACTTACCTAACATGAATGAGGTCATAGGGTTACTTCCCAGCACAAAAAAAAAAAAAAAAAAGAAAAGAAAAAAAAGACAGTGGTCCCATAAGAGTAAATCTCCTAATGATGCCATTGTTGTTGTTGTTGTTGTTGTTGTTAGGTGCCGTCGAGTTGGTATCTGACTCATAGCGACCCTCATAGGGTTTTCAATGGCTGTCATAGCTGTCTTCATTTGTGTAAGTACACACTATGATGTTGGCACCACAATGAAGCCATCCAACAATGAATTTTTCAAAATTCCTTGGTGTTAAGTGACACTGATTGTACTTATAAAAGCAAGGAATTGGTACCATAAGATCATTTTTTAAACATTAGAGCATGTTATAAAACTGAATTAGAGGATATGCCGTATTTCCATTTGAATTGTGGACTTTGGTATGCATTTTTTCTATCGAACCAACTAACATATAGTTAGTTAGTAGGAGGGTTGGAATAGCTGGCATGTAGGCCTTTTTCTCAGCATATGATCATGAAATTGCCATGTTGTTGTTAGGTGCCCTCAAGTCATGTCTGACTCATAGGGACCCTTACCAGGTTTTCAATGGCTGATTGTTTCCGGATTGCCTTGGGAGTGGATTGCCATGTCCTTCTCCCATTCTTGGGGTGCTGGGAATCAAACCTGGGACCACGAAGACTGCAGAGTGGCGCTCTACCAACTGAGCTAAATCTCAGCCCCAAATTATATATGTTGTTGTTGTTGTTGTTGTTGTTGTTAGGTGCCGTCGAGTCGGTATCCGACTCATAGCGACCCTCATAGGGTTTTCAATGGCTGGCTGTTTCGGGATTGCCTTGGGAGTGGATTGCCAGGTCCTTCTCCCATTTTTGCGGTGCTGGGAATTGAACTCGGGACCTCAGAGACTGCAGCGCAGCGCTCTACCCACTGAGCTAAATCCCAGCCCACAAATTATATACAGTATGGGTAAACTCTCTGATAGTTATATCTACAGAAATATGGGAGAGAAATGTCAAGTTATAGCAGTGGAATAATTTCTTGTATTTACCACCTATGACCAAGGGGGCAGTTTAGGTCCTGGGCATTACTGCATTGAACTATCACCATTATTGTTGTTGTTTTTAGGTGCCATCAAGTCAGGTCCAACTCATAGTGACCCTATGTACAAGAGAACGGAACACTCCCTGACACTGTGCCATGCCTGGCTCTATGTCAGTGCTTTTCTGCTATTCATAGGGTTTTCAATGGCTGATTGTTTCGGGATTGTTTTGGGAGTGGGCTGCCATGTCCTTCTCCCATTTTTGTGGTGCTGGGGATCGAACTCAGGGCCTCAGAGAGTGCAGAGCAGCACTCTACCAACTGCGCTAAACCTCAGTCCTAAAGTATCATTAGATACATTATTCTTGTGTTACAGAGCATGGGAAAACAATCACATTGGGTTGTTGAATTATCTGTTTGGATTAATAGTTTAATAGATCATACAAACAATGAGAAAGTTTTTTGGAAGAATCTGCCTATTGAAATATTAAGAAAGAAGAGGAGAGAGCCTGTACATTCTGCATGAACCATTGAATAGAACATGTGTTGGGTGTATTGTATGTGCTACTGTCTGTCCCCTCAAATGTCCAGCCAATCCCAGGATACAGCTCTGGACTATCTAAAGACCTAAAATTTATGGAAGACCTAAGAGGTGCATGATGTTATGCTAAGCACTAGGAGGAATACAAAAGGAAGGGAGGGTGGAATGACACTTATTTAGTAGCTATTATACACCAGGAACAATTGCATCATATCACTTTTAATTTATACATCAAAGCTAGGAGGTAGATATTTGGCCTGCCTTATATTAGGAATGGAGGCTCAAAGAGATGAAATAACTTGCTTCAGGCCACACAAGTACTAAGAACAAGAGCCTAGATTTGAACCCAAATCTTCTACCCCCAGAATCTGTATTCTTTCCTCTAACACTATGGAGGCCATCTCCAAAAACGATGAGTTTGAAAGGATAGTGAAGAGACCAGAAAGAATATAACTGAGGAGGACTGGAACATCTGCTACAGCATTCTATGGCTCATCTTGGAGTTTGAGTTCCTACTAGAAAGACCCAGTATGCAGAATTAGCTATTTGTAGCTATCTCATACTTTAGGAGGACACCTGTGGCCATTGCAATTTTTTTTTCTTTTTTGAGAGTAGGTACAGAGTTTAAGGAGAACACTCTCAGAGAATTAGGTTATATGAACAAATCTAACATTTGGACAAATGAATTATTTTTCTTTTGATTAGCTGTTCTGAAGCTTTGTTCAAGTGATCTAGTTCCTTTTGTCTCCAAAATCTACAAAGTACGAGCCTTTGGGGGCAGATGTCTCAGGTCCTCATATGGTTTGTATCTAAAATGTTCCCAAATGTCATGTCTTTTGGTCCCCAGCTGGTGGTATTGTCCTGGGAAGTTGAGGAACTTTGAGAGATGGGTCTAGCTTGGCAGAAGTGAGTCAGTGGGGGTGTGCCCTTGGAGGTTTTTATCCTGGACTTGTGGCTCTGTACTCTTTTTCCTGCTTATAAGGGTGTAAAGTCATCAGCCATAGGCCCTGCCTCCTGCTGCTGCCACACCTGCCCCACTGCCATTATGGGCTGATCTACTAACTGTGAGCCCTGAATAAGTCCCTTTCCTCCATAAATTGGTTTCAGTTGTTTTTTCTGCTATGGCAAAAACAACTGACTAATACAGGTCCACTAGGTTCAAAGACTGAAATTCAAGGCAAAATAAACAACAAAAACCATCTTCCAGATTTGCCACATGAGGTACAACAATAAGACATTTCCTGATTTTTATTGCAAGTCGTCATCATCTAAACCATTAGAAACCAGGAGTATACTGAAGATGTGGGTGGGCCTTCCCTTGACTGAGATTCTCGTCTGGTGAGAGGAAGCTGGGAGGCCCAGCAAGCTGAGCTCCCTTTGTTTCCAAGGCAGCACTTCTTGAACTTTACCATGCTCAGAATGACCTGGCAGGCTTGTTAAAACACAGCATGGCAGGGTCTGTCTCCCAGAGTTTCTGATTCAGAAGATCTGGATTAGGTCTGAAAATTTGCAGCTCTACCAGGTTTCCAAGTGATATTGCTCATCCAGGAATTGCACTGTGAGAACCACTGTCCTAGGGGAGCAGGTGGGGCCTGGGATGCAAGGGAAGTATATGCCTAGTAATCATCAATGATAACATGGAGAGCTTCTGGCACAGTACTCACTGATCCACACCTCCTGGTATCCTCTTTGTGTGATTCCCTCCCTTCAAGTGTGAGCTAGACCTAGTGAAATGCTTCTATCAAAAAGCATCCAGCAAAAATGATGGGATGTCAACTCATGGCCAGCTTATGAGAAACTGTCTTCCCTCTTGCTGACACTCTCTTGCCCATTTGCTTACTAGCACTGATGCAGCCAGCTGACACACTGCACACTGCTCTGCATAAAGGCCCACGTGGGAAGGAACTCAAGGAAGAAACAATCCTGGAAGAATTGAGGTTCAATTAGCTCCAACCAGCAAGGAACTAAATCCTTCCAACAAACATGTAAGTAAGCTGGAAAGTTGATTGTTCCTACACAAGCCTTGAGAGTCATGTGAGAGACCCAGACCTAGATAGGGAATCCAGCTAAACTGTACCCAGACTCTTGGCCCATAGAAAATGTGAGAATATAAATGTTCTTTTAGACTTCTGAGTGTGGGGGCAATTTGCTACACAGCAATAGATAATTGATTTCCTCCTTTTCTGTCAGGTACTAGCTGGCAGTAGGACAACAGTGGGACACTGAGAGAGGCCATGTCCTAGTGGGAGGACCTATGTCCATGTCCTAGTGGTCCTAGGACCATGTCCTAGTGATGAGAACCTTCAGGCAATAGAACTGTGCTGGCTGCTGTAAACAGTTCAAAAGCCTTTGTTCTCTCAGTTTTAAATGATTTAATTTGTACTTAGAGTACCATCTTTAAATAGGAATATTTATTCAGATACCCTATGACTATTTCTCAGAAGTATTTATTTTGCACCCTAAGAATAGCTGTATGTAAAACACAATCCAAATGGAATAAACAAAATTCCATTTTTTAATCTGTAAAGTAACTCTGTACTTAAGTGTCTAAGGATTAAGACTGTTTTATGATAGATTTACATCTCTTAGACGCTAATACCCATAGGTAAATGATAGCTAAAAACACTCATCTTTAACATAGCAATACACATTTAAAGTAAACGACCAAAAGGAACATTTCAAATCCACACAATTAAAAATGTTGCTGTATATTATTTAGATAGGTTTCTTTTCATAGCAGAGAAAGGTACCAAAGCAAATATGCTTGAGGTTTTCCATTTTGTCAACATACCTTGAGACAAATCTAGTGATAGAAGTCAGTAGTAGAATTCTATTATAAAAGACAAGTAAATTATTGGACTTTTAAAAATGATGACTACATAACTTTTGTGGATTAAAGTCAGGATGATCTAAATATTAATAGATTAATTTATGTGGAGGAAAAGTTACAAATCATTCACTTAAAAATTGGCTTCGTGCCACATGCTAGCAGCATACTCGGGAGACTTGTAGCTGCACAGCTAATGTGTACACAGAGTGAATTTCTGAACATAATTTATGTAGATGAAGTGTGCAGAATGTTTTTATTTGTTCTACATCTCACTGTCTCACCTCTGCATGAACTTCCCAAGCCCAGATCTACTCCAAATATTCTTACTCCCCTTCTCCACACTTCCCTTCAACGTGTTTGCTTTGGCAACTTTCATGTTCTTACAAACAATTCTCCCAAGGAAATCAATCACTCTTGCACCCAAAGAGAAATACTGCACACTCAGTGCGATGACAAAATGAAACATGTTTGAGGCAAACCATGTGTTCCCGTGTGTCCAGGATTATGCTATTTGCTCAAAGAACATGTTTCTAATGTGTTTGGCTTCTGTTACCCCTTGTGATTGCAACTTTCATTGTCTTTTGGAATTTATGATTTCAGAAGCAACTGCGTGGGCTCATTTAATGGGACATTTTTGGAATGTGAAGCCTGGGGGACTCATTGGATAATGTCATAGTCTTCTTCTTTCCAAGCAAGTCTGGCCCCTGTAAGGGCACCTGGTGTTGGAGGTTGGGGTTGATTGGGGGTTGATTGGAGTTGATTGGGGGTTGATTCTCTTTCCCATTTAGTACCACAGACAAATGGCTTATCTAAATGACATGGGATGATTGTGCTTTGAAATCTGTTCAGTTCATCAGTCACATTATTTGGGAAGAAATACTTCTGGCCATCCAATGAGGCAATGTCATGTCAGAAAAGAGCTTTTCTAATGTTTTACAGCACAGTAGGAGGACTATAGTTCAGAACAATTTATTATATATTTTGTAAAGAACTAGAAGAGAAGAGTTTGGAGATTGCAACACAGAGAAATGGTAAATGTTTAAGAAGATGGAAATCATAGCACTTGGGAGACAGAGGCAGTTCAAGGTCAGAATGGTCTGCATAGTGTGTTCGAGGCCATCTGGGCTACATGGTAAGATTCTGCCTCCAAAAAAACAAAGCAAAACAAATAAACAAACGTGAAGAAGAAGATGGAAATGCTAACCATCCTGATCTGATCATTATACACTGTATATCTGTATCAAACTATCACACTGTACCTTACATATATGTACAATTATTATTGTTGTTGTTAGGTGCAAGGGAGTCGCATCTGACTCATAGCGACCCTATGTACAACAGAATGAAACATTCCCTGACACTGTGCTATACCTGGCACTATGTCAGTGCTTCTCTGCCATTTATAGGATTTTCCATGGCTGATTGTTTCAGGATTGTTTAGGGAGTGGGCTGGCAGGTCCTTCTTCCTAGCCTACAGTACCTAGCATTCCCAGGCAGTCTCCCGTCCAAGGACTAACCAGGTAGCCCCTGCTTAGCTTCTGAGATCAGATGAGATTGGGTGCCAGGGTGCTATAGCTGCAGATGTACAATTGTTATATGTCAATAAAAGAAAAGCACTTTTCTTGTGGTGCTTTCCTCAAGAGGCACTCAAGCTGCTTGACCAAATTTGTCCCTCCCTTTGGCAGTGTTTACTTAGAAGAGAAGCACCAGGATTACCAGTTCCCTTTTATTAACTTGAGACCTGTCAGTAAACCAAGATCCCTGGTCTGTTCTCTTTGCTCTGATTGAAGGATACCCCCTCCCTCACCCCAAGAGTCATTTATAGTAAGCCAGGTTAGGCCTTCTTAACATTCTAACCAATTTTCTGCACTTTCTCTGCCAGAGCTCTTCAGTAAGTCCTTCATTCTCATCTTTCCCTGATTCTACCTGGGGTCCTGGGAAACTCAGTTCTGTATAAGGGTTTCTTTTTTTCTTTCTTTTTTTTTTTTCTGCCATATATCATCAGTCTTAGTTTTTTTAAGAGCAATAAATAGAACAAGTAAATTTCTCCAGTCTGGTGTCTAATTTACATAAAAATTAAGTAGGTAAAAATTAAAGCTCTTAACCACTCTCACCGCAGCGAATGGAAGGATACAGGTTCAGGGAAGGCACACAACAGAATCTAAGCAAAGGATAGAGGCAAAGATTAAAATGTTGGAGAGACTGGAAATATAATTCTACCCAGTAAGAAAAGTGTTGATACTCAAAGTGTTAGAGTTTCTATTAAGGAAATAATGGCCCTAAGGGCACCAAAATGAAAATTTTACATTATCATCCTCCACAAACATCTGAGGGGGCATTGTGTGCATAAAGAGGGGCCTACATGATAGTGTCCTGGCTAAGATCAGAGGCTTGCTAGTACACAGACCAGCCCTTTGCAACCAGCTCTGCCACTAATTAACCCCTTGAAAAATCCATTTAACCTTCTGAGCCTTGGTATTGCTTGTAAAATGGAAAAAACAAAAACAAAACAATATCAACCTCACAGATGTATGCTAAAAATTGTATAGTGTTATGAATGCAAAACAGTGACATGCATGATACATAATGTCAATGTCAATGTTAGCTGCTGTCATCATCACCATCATCATATTATTATCACTATGCTGTCATCTGAATGTGTCAGTGTTGGAAACTATCCCCCATACAAGAGGTGGGGCATAATGGGAAGTGCTCAGGTCATGAAGGCTCCACCCTCACTTACGGAGTGGTGCTTTTATCACAGCAGTGGGTTCATCACGAAGGGAGTGAGTTCCTTACAAAAGGACAGATTGAGCTCCATTTTCCTGCCTCTAACCCATGTAATGACTTCTGCCATGTCTTGATGCAATAAGAAGGCCCTCAACAGATACCAAAGCCTTCATCTTGCACTTTCCAGCCTCTAGATCTGTGAGGAAATAAATTTCTGTTCTCTATAAATTACCTAGTCTTAGATATTCTGTTATAGCAGCATAAAACAGACTAAGACACACTGTTTCTGATATAACATTCTAGATGAGGGAGCCATGGACTATATACTAACCCAAAGAAGCTTATGTTACTTCTGCTACCAAATAGGGATGGTGAAGTAAATGCTTTAAAATATTTAAAGAGGATTAAGGGGTCATAAGAACAGAAGACAGTTAAAGAAACTTTCCAAGGGGAGCTGTGCCTTTTGTAGGGCTTTGATCTAGGTCTTGAAGGTAGGGGGAATTACTAACAAAGGTCCTGTCCCACCAGTTCCACAGCTATATCACATTGATACGGTAGAGCCTCTCCTTTATGGACTGAATGTTTGCCTCTTCCCCACTCCTATATTCATGTATTATGCCCTTAGCTCCTGGTGTGATGAAATTTGGAGGTTAGGACATTGAGAAGTAATTAGGTTTAGATGAACTCATGAGGATGAGGGCTCCATGGTAGGATTTGTATCTTTATAAGAGGAAGAAATTAGAGCCTCTCTCTCTGCCATATGAGGACACAGCAAGGTGGCCATCTGTGAGGCAGGCATATAGTCCTCATCAGATACCAAATCTGTCTGTCCCTTGACCTTGGATTTCTGGCCTTGAGAACTGTGAAAAATAAACACCTGTTGTTTCAGCCACCCAGTCTATGCTATGTTGTTATAGCAGCCTGAGTGAGCTAACCTAAGATACTGTCACACGGGAGGTGGGGGGGACCTCAAAAGCTTTAGGCTCAGCATGGGAATATACCAATTTACAAGTAGGCAGTCTCATTTGTTTATGACAACCAGGCAATTTAGTGATGTTTCTCTCTTAGGTGGTGAGTGCAGTGTCCTCTTTTAGCTGGCATCACTGAGTAAGGGAAATCTAAGTTTTTTGTTTGTTTGTTTCTTTCTTTCTTTCTTTGTTTTGCAGTACTGGGGGTTGAACCCAGGGCTTTGTGCATTTTTGAGACAGGATCTCGCTAAATTACACAGACTGCCTTTGGTCTCTAACTTGCACTCCTCCTGCCTCTGCCTACCGAATTGCTGGGATTACAGGCGTTTGGCCGGCTGGGAAATCTAAGTTTTAAAAACTGAAATCAGTCTTTTCTTTGATTCCAAAGAATTTAAGTTCCTTGGTTATATTTGGGGGGGCATCTGGAATTTTTACCAGTTTCAAAATAATAGAAATGCAGACTTTTTTTTACTAGTGCTGTCTTTCTTTTTCTGTTGTAAATTCAGGGCCATGGATCTCTTAATCAAACAAGCCAAACCTCCTTTCACACCTCACAGAATCATAGATAATTTGAGTTCGGGGAGCTGATAG